>JABUQX010028763.1:30000-51442 GCA_015478945.1 Trachelipus rathkii | reverse complement strand
GTTATGGTTGACGGATATTGAGTTTATTAAGGGTTAGATCTTTATAATAATATGAGATGAATATAACACAATAAGTAACAAAATATAAAAAAAGTATGTCCAAAGTTCAACCTGAAGAAAGAAGAGGACCGCAAACACCCGTAAAAAAATTCTCAATAAGTTTCTGCAATTATATTAAAAGCGACATTTGGCAAAACTTTTCTCGTCGAGCTGCGAGCGGCTTTCTTTTCTACCGAGACTGCAGCTTTCAAGCTCTTTCAAGTCAATCAGAGCCTCCACTTTTTACTAATATTAAATATGGTGCCTGTATATAGAGTATTAGAAATAAATTAATTTTTTTATTTAATTCTGCCGGTAAAAAAGCTCTCCCCCCTGCATTAATCAAAAATGCAGGCCCTATTTATTTGTGTATTGTATCCATATGTTAGTAAGAATGCATATATTGTATATTACATGCCTGAACTTTTAGGGATGCTGGCCTATATATTACCTATTAGTATATTAGTAATATATATATAACTATATAAGAAGAGATCGTATACCGTGAAATATAAACCGATATTAATAATTTATTACTATTATATTATATCCAGTATATATATAAAAGTTAGGTATTAGGCATCTCTGAATATATATTGTTATGAGAGGTTTTTAATATATAGTTTAGTTTGGAGACAAAAAGAAGAAACAAAAAACAAAAAAAAGTAAATCTAATTGAAAAAGTGCTAATCATATGTAACATCTATAATTCATTCAATTAAAATTGGCAAAGCTTGAAATATTTAAATAGCCATATGTTTCTATTGTATTTTTTTCAAGGTTGATAGTGCATTTTACTCAAGGTATTGTACTACAAACTTAAGAAAACGGCCTACCCACTTTTATGTTGAAAAACATACCTTCATATCAATTTGCATTTTGTTTAATAGAATATTTTAGATAGGGATAATTAAAATTGTGAATATATTGTAAATATCACGCAAATATTTGACACAATGCTCTTCTACTTTCTTACAGGTCAAATGGTTTCCATTTGTAAAAAAAAAAAAAAATAAAGGAAAAAAGGATAAAAAAATTTTGTTTAGAATGCTTTCTTCTTGCTTGTTATTTCCTTTGTTTTTACATTTTTGCTAAGAATAGAATTTTTCGGTAAGACATCGAAATAGCACCAATCTTACAGAATTTGTCAAAATTCTTACGTATGGTGAGAATATTGGTTTTTAGTGAGCACGATAATTCTCAAATTATGTAAATGATTTATATTAGTTGTATTTTTCTTCTAAAATTAAGATATAGAACAAACAACGAAACGATTTCTTTTTCTTTCTAGATGACGTTACTCTTATATTTTTTTCGTTTAGTAATTTCTAATGATTACTTTCGTTTTGTAAGAATTTGATTGCTCGAGAAAAAACGAAACACTTCTAGAGTGTGCTAGTTGGACGTAAACACCGCTTGAGAAGACCCGAAATTCGGTGGCGTGCGAGGTTTTCTGATTGATTGCCCCGTATCATACGTTAGTTGCAAGCATGTGATTGTATAATTATGGTACGAAGTTATAATATTGGAAATTTCATCCTCCAAGGTCGTTAGCAATCTTTTTTTGTATTGCTCAATCATCTGAACCTTCTTAAGTATTGTTCTATTAGGTGAGTATTCCTATTTAAAGAGATGTTGAAAATGAGCTTCTTATATTTTGTAAAGTTAATATTTTATGTTTGAAAAAAGATACGTATTTGTATTTTAGGTTTTTATTCTATTTTTTTGGCGGGAAGGGAGATGAAATAATTTTGGCATTTCTTGGGATTTAAATATTGTTTTGAGAGTTTGGTAAGATTATTTTGAATTTTTTATTTTTCTGCCCCACCTTGCTCATCTATAGATAGGCCCTCTCCAGCCACTTGGGGGCACGCATGCGGAGCCTGATCACGGTTCTGGATTAATCATATTTACGGTAACAAGTTATAGAAATCTTGATACAACAACACGCGTTTTTTATCAAAATGTGACTTACTAATATGACTTAACTTAATACAACAATAGTGTCAAATACAAGTATTACAGAACGTGTAATGAAAAGATAAAGGTTTTTGTGTTTTGGTAGAAAAAAAACATGTAAAAAACTATTACCTTTACTAGAGAGCCAATACAATCATAATTTTTATTTTGTGTACACCACCCACTTTACATTACATAGTTGACGCGATTTCTCGCAGAACTAAGGGCGATATTACCACAAGAAAACAAATTACATAATTTAGAGATCAGCATATAAAGCATATTCCTGGAGTATTTGTAAAAAAAAAATGTATTCATATAATATTATAAGTAATATATATATATATATATATATAATAATTATAATATATAATAATAATAAAATATAGATATTAAATAAATAAGAATAAATCTATTATTATTTTTAAACAACATTCCAAGTAATAAGCTTTTATAGCTTGATATCCAATATGTAATGGTTTTCTTGAAGTATCGCCATTAGTTCTCAGAGAATATTGGCGAATGACAATATATGTAAAGTTTGGTCTCTATTTTGGTTTTGTTTTTTTACGTAGCGATAGATTATCAAAATATAAGTATATAGACACACGGTAAGGTATAAAATACATTATATCCTAGGTATTTAACTTTTATATTAATAATAAATGGGAAAAATATTATTAAAAGAACTAAGAAAAAATAATGTATAATATACATGAAAATATAAAATTACCAATTTTACCCCGTTACCAGTTTTATCCCAACCAGTTTTACCCCAAAAGTGAAAACCACTTAATAACTTAAAAAATATATACGTAAATCACAATTAGAGTAGTCCACCACTGGAACAACATCTTGAATTTCGACCCTTTTTATATGCTATATAATGCGAAATGATCTCTCTTCGAGATTAGAGATTTGTCGCAGACACTTATCTTTATGGGTATTGCAATTTTTTCCCAAAAAATTTTTTTTGAAATGAGGCGAGAACCTTTTTTTGAACTTATAGTTGTTACATTTCATTGGATTCATAATTCTTGCACAATGAATCATGTGAAAATATAGTCGTTTTACTCCTACCAAAACAAAACGTTTCCTTTACTTACAAAAGACTCTATTATGAGAATATATGCACATTTTTGTGAAACTTACCAGTTTTACCCACCGAAACCAGTTTTCCCCATTTGACGGATATTATATATATATACGTATATATATACTAATAGGTATAATATAGTATAATTATATATGAGGTATATAGTATATTAGATAAGTTTATAGGTACTCACTAATATATTATCCTTTATTAGTATAATATATATAACTCATATAATAGTAATAACATAGACACTAAACGAAATATAATAACGTTCTATTATACCCCTTATTATACTATATATAGCTCCCTCTATCATACTAACACAAGTTACTTAATCCCACACGTTGAACGGCGAGTCGGCGATCAAAATAAAATTTTTCTTATTCAGGTATTCATCTATCTATGATTACATAGGAATAGATGTTCTAGTGGTCGAAGAGGAATTTATTTTTTTTTTTTTTTTTCCTCTTATTTTTTTTTTTACCTCGGTGTCGGTAGGGTCGAAAATTTAAGTTAGTTTAGGTCTAGTGTAGAAGTGTAAAGTGGTGTTTTTCTATATTTGAATCAGTTCATATTTTTTGAAAAAGTTTTCTAAGTTCAAAAAAATGGTACAGAAACAGCCGGCTGCCTTGTGATGTTGGCTGAGTATACTATAAATAGTTTTTATCTTGTTTTTCATATTTTTTTTGTTATATCATGTTTTTAGTTTAAAAAATATGTTAACATCATTAAAGTTGCTGCAATATTTAACAATAAAAAATGTCCGTTATATGGATTAATTGAATTGATTGCTGATGAACATAATATAAAAAATGAGGAGACGAACAAACTATGTCTTCATTCGATATATGTGTCTATGAGAAAAATATAGTGTTTTATTGTCTACAGGAAATAAGTAGCTTTTAATTAAATTTCAAAAATTAAGCCGACTGGCTTTCTTTCCGGGTTGGCTGATGAACGAAAATTTTTATTATGTCATATTATTATTATTTATAACGTATATTGGTTGTCGAGAGTTATGATAAGTTTGAGTGGAATTATTTACTTACTAAATTTTCATTTTGTGTTTTAATGAATATAATGGAGACGGAAATAAATTATTATCATTTATTACACGCTCATTACAAGTTAGTATTGAAAAAAAAAAACATTGTATATGTGCTATGCAATATTGCGTTAAGGTTATTCAAAATTTAACTTTGCCATAGATTAATTTAAGACCTTAAATATGTCTCTTAATTAATCTGATTTAGAGAGAAGAGTACCAAATAGTGAATGATAGATTATTCAAGTATAAAGTATCATTTTAAGTAATTAATGTAATATAATGTGTAATATATACATATATTAATTATAATATATATTATTTAATATTATATATTAATATATATTAATATATATACTATATATATATATATATATATAATTATATAATATGATATATAATTTATATATATAATAATTAAATTTATTTATTATTACTTTTTTGTATATTTGATATTATTTAATTAAACTTAAATATTAGTAATTTTGTACTTAAAAAAATATTTCTTAGGTTACTTAGCTTATGTGGAACCACGATCCATTTCGTTTAGGTTGAAGTTTCTTTCCAACCACGATCCATCTAGGTTAGGTTGAACTTTCTTTGCAACCTACACGATCCATTCTTAGTTAGGATTGACATTTACTTTGCAAACCACGAGTCCAATTCATATTTAGTATTTGACTTTTATTGCAAACCACGCATACTCCCGTGATTAGGTCGAGCTTTTACAGCCTGTTTAAGTCAAGGTTAGGATAAGTTTGGTTAAGTAGAAACCAGATTATTTTACTAATATTATATATATAGTATATATATTAATATATATATTAATATATACTAATTATATATATATATATTAAATAATAGATAAAAATATATATATAACATATATAAAAAATAAATTATATATTTAATATATATTTAATATAATATCACGTCACTATGATCGTTTCATAACATTATGTTTCGCCAAGGTCCGAACGGCATAGGCTTGACTGTGCATGGCTACAGGCTTAACAAAAACAATCACCCAAGCCAGTCAAAAGCCAGTCCACTCAGAAGTTGGCTGAACGACACCGAATTCTAAAATATAGAACTTTTATCCTAAGTTAGGTTTAGGTTAGATTAGATTAAGGAATAGATAATAGATTAAAGTAACAGTTATGGAATAAACTATGACATGAGAAGAAAGATGGTCTAGAAAAATAAAAAATATCATTTTCGACGCCTAAAACATCTATTTAATAGATCATATAGGCTACATGTGAATTTTTTTTTATTGATACCGAAGCTCCCTTCTGTAGTGAGCGTTAAGTAACTTTTGATCATATATATATATATAATATATAATATAGTATAGTATATTATATATTATATATATACAAATATATATATATATAATATTAATATATAATTAATATAAATATTATTAATAATATATAAATATAATATATAATATAAATAATATAATTAGAGAGAGTGATGAAGATAGAGTAAGGTAGAGATGAGAAGAATGAGAAGAAGAAAGAGATAGAGCACGAGTAGCCAAAAGTTGCTGGAGTCGCCACTGAATATATATTAATAATAATATATATATATCATATATGACTATATAATATATATATATAATATATAATTAAATATAAATATATATATATTTATATATAATATATATAATATAGTATATATAAAAATAAAAGTAAATGATAAATAGATTAAAAATAATAATATTATTAAATAAATATATATAAATAAATATAATGTGATATAAATAATTAAATATAATTATAATATTATATATAAACGCTTAAAAGTGTAACACATGCTGTGAGTGCAAATAATCAAAAAATGGTCATATTTGCTCACAAACTAACAAACCCTGCAATACCAACGTAAACCCGAAAATAATTACTTTGTTTATCAAACGATTAAATTATTATATTACTATTAAAAAACTGTGTTATTTATTAAATTATCTTACCACCACTTACTGGTTGTTGGTAGATAGATATATTTTTAGTGTTTTCAACCAAAAAATTAAAATAATAATATTAGAAACACTTCACCTTAGGTAAAGCATTAAGTACACGGAATAATTTTAAAAAATGCAGACACAAGCCCACGACCACGCGTGAGGCGCCAAGCACAGTTGTAGATGTACAATTAAATGAATTATAGATAAATATCTAAATACGATTACTTTTACGCTTAATTGACATTACTATATCTGAAATTAACATTGGAAATTGTGAACTCGGTTATTATTTTAAAATCAAGTTAATGTACTCTACTTGACTTAGCATAATTATTGTAAACGATTATTATAAAATAAGACATCGATCAAGACTTTGATAATTCAAAGTAGAACACAATACAAAGTAGTTCAAAAGTACAACTTATTTATTTATATAACCTCTATATATAAATAATTATTTTATAACCATGCTCAAATAATTAAACAACTTAATATTTGGCTACAAACAAATGTTCAAAATAAAAAAAAAATGGTAAGTCTTTTATAATAAAAATTTCGAAGGTAAGTATTTTCCAATTTTTGTAATGTTGAGAAAAGTTCGATATACCAACAAATTTTTTGAGGGTCAAGAAAAGGAGCGTTTTTTTTTAATCCGACTCCGACTCCGGGACTTCCGACTCCTTTTACCCTGAAAAACGGCTCAAACGCGACTCCCCGAACTAAACAACCGAACTCACAAAGACTCCCGCACTCCCGGCAAAGGAGGGAAAAGGAAAAAAAGGGGGGGGGAAAGTTAGACTTGTTTTGTTGTTTCAATTTTTTCACACACACACACCCATTATTAAACACTTAGCAGTGGATAAATAATATAAATATATATATAATTAAATAATATACTCTATTAAAAATAATAAATATTATTATTATATAATATATAAGTATATATAATATAGATACATATATATATAATAATATAATATATATTAAATACTAAATAATAAATAATAATATAAATATAGATATATATATAAGTATTTTAATTACAATATCTTCTGCCACGACACTGTTTGGATATAAATAGACAAAAACTGACATCAGATTTAGCGAATTTCATAACACCCCGCCCTTCACAGCAATGAAACTTAGGGAAAAAAGATACTAAAATTTTTGTTACGATACCAGAAAAGAGGCCGCATTTTACCGATACCGATACGATACTCTATTTTATTTTAGGTACCGATACCGACAACTCAATATTGTAACTTTATATATATTATATAAATAAATACATTAAAATAGATTAGACATATTATGATGTAACTGACTAGGCAACTCAAAAATGGATTAGCAATCAACATGCAAAAAATTTGTTTATCATCTTACTTTTTATTATTTACATATTTGTTTAAGTGCTTCAAAAATATAAGCAATTTTGACAAAATTAATAGTAAATATTAAGAAATATAATAAATGCATAATAAATAAAAAACAAATACTTTTCCTCTCTATTTGTTTTATATACAAAAAAATTCCATTTGTCATTTATTCCAGTAAGTATTAAACAAAGTTTAGCTAACTAGCTTTTATTATTTTGACATTAACACAATATTACTAAGAAGATTTAAAACAGAAAGCATGACAATTACTAAAGAATAAAAATAATGAAAGAGAGACCTCTAATTAAATCATCTGAAAACAAAATAAACTATGCTATTACCTCCAAACATTATAATAATAATATACATTCTATACTAATTTTTCTAATTAAAAAAATTATTTATTATTGTTTTTAAATATATATATATATATATATATATATATATATATATATATATATATATATATATATATATATATATATATATATATATATATATATATATATATATATATATATATATATATATATATATATACGTCATATTGAAATACCAAAACATTGTAGTCAAGGAATATATTCTTATTGCCCATAAAAAAATATTTTTTCAGATAAAAATGGGTCTTTATAATAACTTTCTATGTAGGGAATTTATTTTCATTCGTTCCTCAATTTCATTTTTGTTTATCGACGTTTCTTTCATACTTTTAGATTATTATCGATATCTCAAGTCATTCGTGGTTTATAGATTTATCGATTAAAGAAAATAACTCTCGTAGGTTTTAAACGAACGAAATGTGCGTAAACGATAGGAAATTACAAAATACCTAGTGTGATTAGATTTTTTAATATATTTTTTATTCTTTATAAGAAAAAAACTTAAACGTATATCGGCATCGCGATTAAAATAAATAGCCTACTTCTCTATCAGCAACAACAAAATTGGACATTCCATCCATTATCCTCTTGCGTATATTCTTCCCACAACCTGGAGAAATCATCGCGTATTCTTAAGCGGTAGGTTTCATCGTCCATAATTCTGTCGTTTAGCCAATAAATAAATGCAATTGACAGATTTATCCATTCGTCTAAACATTTGTCGCAAAGTTCCAACCCCCCTCGTATTCCGGAAAAAAGGGTTTCTATATCCCACTTTCTTTCTAAGAGGTAAGACAGGGAACGCATTTTGCTCTTAAAAGCGTGGTTAATCTTCTCCTGAAGAGCTCGCAAAGCGACGTACCAAACGGTTTTCACTTTCTTTATCCCGATAGTCCGGTCGCCTATTAGGTAATAAAGGACATAACCTTCGCAATTTTTGATTCTTCGAATTTTCGATATTTCTTCTTTCACGCCTTCGAGAGATGTTGAGTGGTATTCCGGTGTTGAAATTCCAAAGAGTTTAAAAAATTCCAAGCCCGCTTGAGGGGAGACGGTCGTCAGCGATTCGTTTCTGTCATCGTCTTCGTCGGGGGACGAGGTCATCATCAAACCGTAAATTTTTGGTTCCTTTAAGCGAATTTCATCTACGACGATGTGCGGTTGATCGGGCATTAAGAGTTCGCAAACCATAGTCGTCTTAGTGGCGCTCAAAAAATGCTTCAGTATATTTAATTTCGTCGGGTCCATTCCGTCGAAGGTGTTTAATACCGCCTTCGCCACCGAACGCGCTATATTGTGCTTGTGTTCCGAGTATTTTTCGATGTCTGAGTGAGACTTGATTAACATATGTACGTTCTTAGAACCGACGATGATGTAGTATTCGCCGTCGATCTCTCTCACAGTAAAATGTCCGCAACATCCATCGATTTTTGTCATGCAAATAACCTCGGTCGCTTTCGCTGGAGAATCGATGCAATATTTTTTCCACCCCTCCTCCTCGTCGTTTTTAGATTGAAAATTATCTTCATCGCCGATTCGCCCAGTAAACTTTTTGTTAGCGTAAATAGAGAAATCGAACCATCGACCCTTCTCTCCTTCCATCTCGATAAAATTAAGACCTCGGCTCACGTTTTTTCTAATCCATTTATCTCTCGCGTAGACCTCATCTTCCGATTTGAATGACGATATTCTAACGTCGTGTAGTTTACAAGAATAACCGGCTGGCAGAATACCTTTTTTGACATCCGTTGATATTAATTTCAACGAGGAATTTTTCGAAATTTTTTTATGCATATTCGTGGCCATATCGGAACTGAATCTAGCCCTCTCACATTTTATTTCGAAAGTTTTCATTAAGCTTTCTTTCTGAAATTCGGTCATCGATTCGCAGCTGGCCAACATATCTTTTAGTAAATCAAAATTCTCAATTTTTATAGCGGGTGCCTTTTCTTCTTTTCTCGATTCGGGCGTCATCGTAGGTGCCATAATCCAGGAGTTAACACGAACCTAAAAAAGATGCGAATGAACATTATTAGTAAAAAATTAAAAACGAATCACAAGAAAAAAATACATTTTATTTCCTATATTATTATTGATTGCAAAGAAATTGTTTTTAGAGCAAAAATTATTATATTCTGCAAATTAATAATAAACCATTTTTTTATAAAAGGGAGGGGTAATTTTTATTAGCATTACTCAAAATAATTTCTATATTACCGTAATTACTATCAGCGACTATAAACAAAAATATATTTAACTAATGTATACATATTTCTATTATGTACGCGTAAAACGATATAAATAAAAAATTTTTTACTCTTAAAATAAAAACCATCTTACCCGAGAAATAGGTCGTCCACTAATTTGCCTATTAAAGTAGATGAATCAATCGATGTAGTTTCTAAATTAAATATCCGGCGCGAAGGAAAAGTCACGGTCCACGCTCGACTTGGCCCTTCTCTCGACTGAAGTCACCGATGGCTCTCACCCTCCTTTTATACGGGAAATTTCTGAGTGCGAAATCTGGAGATGACGTAACGACAACAAAAATTTAATATATTTTTCATTCGCGTTTAATATATATATATATATATATATATATATATATATATATATATATATATATGTATATGTGTGTTTTTTGTGTTTTTTTTGAGAGGTATATATATATATATATATATATATATATATATATATATATATATATATATATATATATATATATATATATATATATATATATATATATATATATATATATATATATATATATATATATGTATGTGTGTTTGTGTGTGTGTGTGTTTCCTTTAAAGATAAATCTTCATTCATATGTACTCGATACAGAATGAGACGTTACTAAGCAAATTTTAAAAAAGCCTAAAATGAAAATAAAAAATAGTAAGGCCGAATAATAATTATAATTTTTTTTAATAAATTTCAAAGATAAAATATTATATATATATGTATATATATATATATATATATATTTAAATTGCGATATCCAAAAATTAAAAAAGCCCGCATTTCATTCGCTTCCATTACGAACATCGGATATAGGGCTAAGACAATTATACATGGCTTCGCTGAAACTTTACGTTTACGAGGTCGATCTTCGGGACGACGAATTAAACGGTGTTATTCACTCGGTTGTCGAATTCGCGTCGGCGATATTTTTCACGGACGAAGGCGTCGATTCAAAATTATCGTATTATCGATTAGGGGGTAACGAGAATGATTACATTAAATTCAACCAATTCGGATATTTGCGACCGATTGTGGATGACGAGGACGAGGACGAGGACGTGGGTATTGGCGGCGGCGAACAGCAAGTTTCCTTCTTCTTCGACGAAAGGTGTGAAAGAATTTCGACGCTAGAGGAATTCGTTTATTTTAAAATCGATCCCGATAGTCTGGAGTCGTCGCTGAGAATGACTTTATCAAAAACCGGAACGGAGTACGATTTGCGATTGGAAATCGTCCAAAAAGCGAGAAACGCGAATATCGATTTTCTTTTAGATAAAATGTTCGAACGGTGGTTTTATCACATCGGAAAACGAAACGGACGATTTCGCACGGAAAAGGAACGGAGCTCGAAAGAGTATAAAATCCTCAAATTAAAAGAGGTTAAGAGTATTTACGTAATGAAGAAAATGGTTCAAAACGTATACGAAAACGAAAAGATAAAAATACTTCGTTCGACTCATCGAACTCCGGTCGGGCTCAAAATCGATTATTTCGAATTAAGAACCGCGGTTTTCCGGTGTAGGAAATTTATTTCCCAAAGAAAACCCTTCGCAGTTTCCAAAAAGCGGGTCGTCATAGACGATGACACCTATATAAATTTCATGCTGCCGTCTAATATAAGGTACGAAAGTCGGCTCGTTTCTAGAGTCCGCAAACCGATAGAATTGAAATTCGAAAAGTCCGATAGGAACGAATTCGCCGAGAAGCTAAAATCCGCGCGCGAAAGTTTAAAAAGCATCCCCCAAGATGAAATTCGCAAAAATGCGTGCGCTATAACTTTCGAGTCGACGATCGAGGATCTTCTCGACGATCGTTTTCTCGACTTAATAGATCTCGGAAAGATTCCGACCTTTAGGTGCTTCGCCGTTACCGGGATTGCGGTACAAATCGAGTGCCGGACCTTTCTCGAAATAGAATTGTGGAAATTACGCTTTAAAATAAGCGACACGAACAACATTCACCCGCTAGTGAGTCAAACGTCTCTGAATTCGAAGTGGGATAGTTTTATTTTTAACAAACATATTCCCCAAAACGTCGAAGAAACTGAATCGAGTTGCGCCGATCTAGGCTTGAATGCTAAATTTAACGCGGTAGTGCCGATTTTCGAACCCGAAATCGCCGAAATTTTGAAACCTCTCGTGAAAACTAACATTTTCGCCGAGCTTTGCACCTATTGCGTATTAAGATGTCCGAGTGAGATTTATCCGCAAGTCCATTTCGTGGCGTTGATTCGTTTGTGGATTCAATTAATAAAAAACGATGACGCGCGACTCGATTTCGTTCGAGGTAGACTGAGAGCGGTATGCGCCACCGCGACAATTTACCTGGATCAACAGAATCACCAAACGTATAAAAAGCGCTTAATCGCGTCGCCGCAGTCGGCGCTGCGGGAAAAGTATAATTCTGGCGACGAATTCGACGCGTGTTCCGAAAATATGTTAAAACCATTATTCTTTTTGTACATTTATCAGCGCGATATTCCGGATAAAAGAAAACTGGAAATTCTGAAGTTACTGGTTCGAGAAATCGTTCGCCGTATAATTAGCGTGTTAAAAACGCGATGGAATTTTAGTTTACGGCTCGCGCTGGTATTCATTTTCTCGAAAGAATTCGACAGAGTCGCCTCCGCCGCCGCCGCCCCCGCCGCTGCCCCCAATACCGCAACGACGATCACCAACAACGGATTCTACTCGTATTGTGGGAGGCTGGGCAAAACCTTAGCAACGAAATATACGAAAGAAAAATATTACCGCCATTATCGAGACGAAGGAGACTTCGACACCGAAAACGAAGTTTTGAAAGCCTACTGCGGAGCGCGCATGCCGCGCGTCGATTCCGACGGTTTTATTCAACTTAACGAAAAAGCGCTATTGGAATTCGAAGACGCGGAGCGAATCGGCGACTTTACGCTAGTGGATCTCAGACATTTGGCCGTAAAACATTTTAATTTATCGGAGCGCGGCGTCGGTTTAATTTTTGACGCTAATAATTTGTTCGTCGACGCGTATTACGGTGTGAAAAGCGTGTATAATGGGATGAAATTAACAGCGGAATTGCCGTACGACGAGGTTTATGAGTTAGTGCGCGAGGAAATTTCAGTAGAACTCGAAAGGTCCGTATTTCACGAGACCATTAAATACGTTAAACGCGAACCCGTCGATATCGACGGCATTCTTCCGAGGCTCGTAGAGATGTTAAGGTCGACGACGTAGCAGTTACGCTCACGTTTTTCGCGCTCCTCAAAAATAATTTACGTCGTACATTACGATTGAGCTATTTAAAATTTTGCGCTGACAAAAAATAATAAAGGAAATAAAAAATAATAAATAAATAAAATTTAATAGATCAAAAAATATCTTCCTCATCGGACGTATTTTTTACATTAAAAACAAAATAGAGATTGCCCACACAACAATGCCGTCAACAACGAGAACATTAGCATTCCTGAGTTTCTTCGTTTTCTGTTGTTGTCTACCGCCAACTTCGAATGGCGAAAACACGGATTTGGCTCGAGATAATAAATCTGACGCGTCGCAATGGTTGAAGAATTCAACAAATTTTGAGGACATTAAAAATTTTTTTAAGAATGTCGATAACTATTTTAGAGACATGGACTTAAGTATGCAGATAGTGGTAGGTTTCGTCGTCGCTTTGATATTAATTTTAATGATCGCGGGGATGGTCGCTTGTTTCTTGTACAAGAGAAGAAAAAAACTGAACGTGTAATAAAAAATATCACGAATCATTTATTTAAATTAGAGTAACAAACTCTCTATTTTAATAACGAGTCAATAGCAAAATGTACGCTTTTATGTAATAAATTAAAATCTCAAATCGTTTTTTATTTTCTGCTCGATTAAAAAGAATTTTTTTTAATTAATTTCCGCATTATAAGGCGTTAATAATGTTGAGAAGTTACGAGAAATAAAAACAAAAATTTTTTTTTAAAAAAACGATGAATAAAATAAAAATATTTCAATCAGAATTCCAATTTTTTTTCCATCGATCGAAAATACGTTGCCGGGCTAGCCAGTCAGCAGCAAAATAATTAAAATCGAATCCGCCTTCCAAAATCGTTTTTTATTTTCTTCTCAATTATAATTTCTGCATTAGAAGGCGTTAATAGTTTTGACAAATTATTATAAATAAAAATAAAAAATCAATCAACAATAAATAAAATAAAAATAAATCAATTAGAATTCCAATTTTTTTTTCCATCCATCGAAAATACGTTGCCAGGTTGGCCAGCCAGCGCAGCAGCAAAAAAAAAAAAAAAAAAAAACGAATTCGTTTTTCCAAGATGAAAAATTGCGTCGTCACCTCTACTTTCGATAACGACGCGCTCTTTGAAAAATTAAGGAATTTGAGATGCGGACAAAAAGGTCGGCCGAATAGATATTTCAACGACGCGGAGAGAAATTATTTGTTTACTATATTTGAAAACGAAATCGATAAAGGAGACGAACGCATTTCGGCCCGTTTCATCAGAGAAAAGTTAGGCAAAGAAGTAATCAAATTTTATGCGAGATCGTCATTCGCGAAAACTGAGGGCAAAGCCGTAAACAGAATAAAAAGCGCGCTACGATCGAGAATTCGATCGATTAAAAGAAAGAAGGTAAATCACTCTCTCGATAAACCGCCCACCACCAATGCTAATGCGGTAACAGTACGTGAAATACCTTTTATTAGTTTAGAGAATCTAAAAGAAAAAATATACAACGGAGCAAATAGCGTTTTTAACACGATGTTTTCTTCATTCTTACATTGAATCATCACTATTAAAAAAATAATATTCAAATGATCATTTACTATTATCATAAACCTATTTTTCTTGATTATATTTTCAAATTATTTTGTTTTCTTTTCGGTTAAATGAAAATAATCGTATTATTTCCATAAAATTGATGATGAGTGATATTGAATTTTTTTTTGTTTTAATTTTTTCCTCGATAAAAAAAATATTTTTACCATCGACACAAGAATAATCGTTAGTTAGCTGGCTATACATTTTTATTGTTAAATATGCCTACGCGTGTCTGTTCGGGGGGGGGGGTTAAAAGAGAATGAAATTACTTTTACACCCCAAAAGTCTCGTATCTTATTCGATTAGGAAATTATAAAAAATATAAGAATTCAACTTATTTTTTCTGCGAGTACAAACCGTCCTTAGGAAATTAAAACTACCAACCTCATTTATCGTTATGGTTTATTGCCAAAAAATTTATTCACGATATAAAAACCAATGAAAATAAAATTGCACATTATAAAAATAGAAGATAATTGATCGACCTTTTCTCCTATAGGTCCATTGTTACGCCTCCCAAATAGCATATATTGAAGTTGAAGATGTTCAATTTTCTTCTCTATAAGACCAACGTTGTCAAGTTTTTTCTCAATTTTTTCCACTTTTTTCAACACATTATCGAGTTTTTCGCTAAGGTTATTCACGCCTTCGTCGTATAATTTGCTAAGACTATTCACAACTTCGTCGTATTTTTCGCTAAGAATATCATCGTTTTTTTTGTTAACATTATCCTCCAATTCTGTCGACAATTCCTCGTTATTCTTTTTCGAAGCGGTACTCGTTTTCATTCTTGGGATGGTTCGACGAGCGTTGATTCTTCTTTTACCGGGCTTGATTTTCTGATTTGCGTATTCGGATTGAACCTCACGATTATATACGTTCGCTCGGAAAGTGAATAATTATATATTTTATAAATAAACGTTTTAATAAAAACAATCAAATGTTTTTTATCAATAAATTGTAAATATTTAATAAAATAAAATAATGATCGAGTTATTCTTTTTTTTGCGGAAAGATACTTCTATTTACGTCATCGTCATCAGTACGTGGCTAATAAAGCTCGTTGCGTGGTTATATACTCGGAATGGATTTTTTTTTTAACTAATTGAATCACCATAATTTTAAAAAAAAAATTTTTTTAATTTTTATTTTTAGTTATAGGAATTAAGAAAAATAGATTGTAAGAAATAAATATTATTATTATAAAATATTTCGGTACATCAATTTTTTTTTAAACAAAATGCTCAATATTCGGCCTCTCCGAATTCATAATCTGGAGTAAAGTCAGCTGATTTTCGCTTCATTCTTTTTATCATAAAACGCCAGCACGGCCACGACATTCCTAAAAGACACGTAATCGTGATCAAAACTATAATTATTATAATCGTTTTATTATAGTTTCCATTGTAGGAGGCTTCAATACGCATCGTAGACTTTAGATCGTGTCCGTCGAATAAAAAGGAGCTCGGGGTACTGGTCTCGCCTCCGTTCCTCTCCCGGAGTTTTTCTTCGCTCTTATTAGGTAAAGAACCGATTCTTCTCCGGGTCGTAAAGCTTATGCTATCATCGTTATAATCGTATTTTATTTTTTTACGCAAATTAGACGTTAGATTATTATAGTCGAGCAAAAAGAGGCTCTTTATACTGACCCGAACTCCGGCCTTCTCAGTCGTCGCAGTACGCTTATTATTTTTTTCCTTTTTATTTGGTGATGAACCGATTCTTCTCACAATGGCTGAAGTCGCGAAGGCATCAGACGTCGTCGAAAAGGTGAAAACCTCTCCGTTTTGCTCTCTTCGCACGAGCGCTGAAACGTCGAAACAAAAGGTCGTACAATTACCCGTTATATAGAACCCGCAATATTTAGCTTCGTTCGAGTCATACTCGTACACGCGATCGAATCTAGCCGACTCTTTCACCGAAATATTCATATTTTCATCCTTCTCAAATTGAAACGACGACTCAAATATTTCTACCGTTTTTGGAAGATATTCAAATGTTACTTTTGTGGGATTGCCATTACTTTTGACGTTATATTCTACAGTGATATTTCCTTCATCGTCCGAGACAACTTTATTACTCGGGACTTTTATAAAAGTGATTCCCTCAATGCGGGTTTCTCGGACATCGTCAGGGTGTGTGGATTTTTTGAACTCGCAGCTTTCATTTACGAGCACGGAGTGAGGTATAATTTTCACTCCACCGAAACTTTTGCACGGATCTGCTATTAAAAAATACAATTGTATTCCCTGATTATCGTTGTCATAATAATAATAAAAATAGGATTTAGTAGCTTCTCTCAAAGGGACGCACGTTGTCACCGTTTCGTAGTATTCCCTCACCCCACCACCCCCGTGCCTCGTAACTTCAACGCTCGAAAGATAAAACGTGAGTGCTAAAAAGATAATAGATTTGAAACCCATTCTTTAGCGAGTGTTAGAAATTTTTAAAGCGAGTTTAATCAATAATTAAATCGTTATTTTTTTATTATTATTATTATAAATCCAAAAGCGAGACAGATGAGAGATCACTGTACCTATGACTACTTAGATAAAATACGATTGAAGTTGTTTTTAAAAAGCAAATTATATTAACGCAACTTCTTTCTCTGGATAGAATAAAACGTCATTAAATAAATTTTAAATTGAAGCGGTAAAATACGAACATGATAATGTTTTTTATATATACAAAAAAGGTATTCGTGGGTGGAAGAAGAAACGTAATAATGAAGATGATGACCAAAGATAAAGCAAATGAAAGAATATTTTTAATAAACTTTTTATAAATAAGGATGGGAATTTAATTTTTTTTTCTATATTATTTAAAATTTCGATTTAGACAGCCATGAACATTATCATGAAGTGGCCTATGAGCGGGCGTAAGCCCGCACCTAAAAACGTAGCGACGTTGCTTGTTTTTTTATTTAGTTATTCCTAAAAAAATGACTTATTAAGGAAAATGGGATTTTTGGGGAGACTAAATAAAAAAAATAATACTTCCATTCAAAATAACTACTTAATTAAAAAGTTAAAACTCTTATTTATCGTTATAATTTAATGTTATTTCTATCCATATTACATACCTTTAAAAGAAAATCCACCGCGTCTTTTCGAGCGGTGGCTTCATTTAATTATTTGTTTAGTTAAAAATTAAAAAGATAAAAATATTTTCAATTCTTCTAAATAAAAAAAATAGCAAAGTATATAATTCTTTCATAATTTCCTATAAAAGGGAGTTGAAATGTTATAATTTTTATCATTAAGAAGCGTAACTTTATTCGTATTGCCGCGAATGTGCATCTCCGCCAGGTAGACCAGGATCTGAGAATTGAAAGAATTTTTTTTTATACTGTAGAAGTTTATCTCATATCACGAATGTTTATGGTGAAGAAAATATTGTGTTTTTATATTTCAACTCTCTTTTTTTCTTCACTTAATCGACGACGAATCATTCGAAATGGAAAGAAATCTGCGAGATTTAGCGATGAAAGTCATTTGCGAAACATCGTCCTTCCAAGACGCGATGAATTGCGATATGATTATGAATTATTTCATCGAAAAACACGGAGCGAAGGAGTTAAATTTCAACCTGCTTTTTTCTCTGTTTGAATTGGATGAAGGAGAAGAAGAAACCTTTGCGATCTATCTAGACTTTCTTAAAAATGCGACGAAAAATCCGTACAGGGCGACCGAAGTGATAGCGCTGACGTTGACCAAATATATGGTCCCCGCGAACAGTCTGGCCGATGGTGTTCCCGCGGCGGCTGTTAAAACAGCTGAAATTATTAGAACGATGAGTACCGATTACGAATGCTTAAATTCTTTCATTTTTTCTTTAGACCGGTACGTAACCTTTATAAAATTAACGGACATAATGAAAGAAGGAGAACCTTTAGTTCGTATCGAGAAATTGGAAATTGTAAATACTGGTATTAGCCCTCTTACCCACGAAGAGGTCCTTGAAATGGTGAAAAATATTTCGATCCTATTTCCAAATTTAATCGAGCTAAGACTAATATGCAAATGCGGGGAAAGGGTGTTAAAACAGGACCTGTTCGACGTCTGTAAGAAGCGAAAAGGCCTTCTAGTTTTGAGCATGTCAGCTAACGACGCTTTGCTCAGCAAATCGGATATCGAGTCCTTAGCTGCGTCAAAAACAGTCGAAGAAATCGATTTTTCGAGTAAAATGCGGGATATTCTTATTCCCTCGTTAAAGAAACTGACTTACCTAATTGTGGATCATAACAACATCGAGGAAGTCATGGAAGTATCATCGTTATTTAATTTACAAAAAATTGGAGTTCGTTTAAACCATAAACATCCACTTACCATCTTTAGCAGTCATCGTGTAAGTCTATTGGCCGCAAAAACTGGGGTGAAGACCTTAGAATTGATTTTCAGTTACTCGGCGGAAGAAGAAATATTTCCCAGCTACGCCTATTTGATGTTCGCGGACACATTTCGTAAATGCTATAATTGTTGTAGCCAAAAACTTGATAATATAGTCTTGGCGGTTGAAATCGAAAACAAAAGAATAATTGAATGGGTAATCAGTGAAGCTCCAGTGTTGAACGTCGAAAATCACCCGGGGGGAGAAGAAGAAAATGAAGAGGAAAGACAGTGGGGTGCTTTATATAATATGTTGGAAATTAATTTTTTGATCTTTCTTACTAAAGATCGTGGAAGAAAGGAAATAAAAATACCATTCTGTCTCATGTGCAAAGGAATTCATGCGATTATGGAGACCTTTATGCGCCTGACTCATTCGGGTATTAAACAAAGGTGTAATTTTCATCGCGATATATCATGGCGAAAAGAAATGGATAAGAAAATAATTGATTGTTGGGATACCAAGTTTTTTAGAAACCGATTACGAAGGAAAATTAGAAAGATCGATGGTTCCTTGGAATTGAAGTTACGAAACGTTTGTCAATTTAACGCCATCCTTCAAAGAAACAAAAGTGTAGATACTTCGTCTCCATTCTATTTTCCGAATGTGCGTTCCTTGAGATTGTCATACGACGAAATCGAGAGAGATTTTGAATCGGATAAAAATTGTGGTTCGTTGAATAATAAAATCGTGGAAGCCTTTCCAAATCTGACTGACTTAGAAATCAAACTGAATTGGGGTTACGTAGATTTGTCTTTCCAAAAATGTCGCGATAGCTTCGAAATGATAGTAGATGATGAAAATGATAGAGCCGTTTTTAAAAATTTGAAAGAATTAAAGATCGACTTTAATGGCCTCGCACGTGATATTTGTAGCGCCTCTCCAAATCTGGAAAAGGTCGTTGTATTTTTCGAACGGAGAACTGTTTTTCCTTGCAAAATATACGATCTTTTGAATGTTACTGGTTCTTTAAAAAGAGGACTAGAACTTAATTTTGATAAACACTTAGTGAAAAAATGTTCGTTAGATGTGTGGAGTGATCGTTGCCGTAATCCCGAACACAGAAGAAATATCAACCAATTATTCGAAAACATTATTGTGACCTTGACCGATGTTCGCGGAAATTCCGTCATTCGTTGGAATATAAAACAGTATGATTTTACCAATATGCGCGACTTGCCAGTTCATTTTGAATCAATTGATGACGATAACTACCGCGTCGAAAGAGAAACGAAATTCTTTGAGAGTGGGTTATGGTTACGAGAAGATATTTATTTTCGTAACCCCCGCTCTTTTTTTAAGTTTTTAAAAAAATTTAGAGCTCCCGAGCCCAAAACATTTCATTTGATTTATCCATCTATTGATAATCATGAATTTATTGCACGAGTTTTTGAAGCTGTTGGAGATATAATATATTATGAAATACCACATCGCACATTTTATAATCCATATAGAATAAGAATATAATAGTAATAAAATTTGTTGTTATCGATAGTTTTTTATTTGTAACCGTGTTTTTTTCTAGTAAAAACAAATTACTACAAAAGTTTCTTTATCCGCAAGCGAGAATATATTTTTTATTTTTTTTTTCAAGATTTTTGCTTTACCGAAATTCATCAACCCTTAAATATAATAATAATATTATTCAAAAAAATTAAATGTTATATCGATAAATTTTAAATACTCGATAAAATAAAATATCGATCGAGTTATTATATATTTTTAAGTCATCGCAGTTTTTAGTTCGACGCTAATACCGCTCGCAGCGAGATTATTTATTCGGAATGGAAAATTTTTTAGACGAATTGCCCGATGTAGTACTGAACGTTCTTTTCAAATATTTATCATTTCTCGAGATATATAACACCTCGGATGTTTTACGAGAGAAGAAGCATTTGGCTAACTACTACCTGCAAAAGAAATATTTGGCCGGAGTAAATGGAGGAGAGATCGTGTTAAATTTTAATTTGCTTCACTCGCTGTTGGATTCGGATGACGAGAGAAAAAATTCCGCAAATTTTTTAAACTTTATTAAACTCTCGACGCAAACTCCGTATAACAATTTCGGTCGCGAAATTTCTCGGGCGATACCTCTAACGCTGACCAAATATATGGCGGCAAAGGATCATCAA
>JABUQX010028763.1:22500-25000 GCA_015478945.1 Trachelipus rathkii | reverse complement strand
CCGTTTCGTTGAAGGCCACGTAGGATGGGGTCGTTCTATTACCCTGATCATTGGCGATTATTTCAACTTTTCCGTTAAGGAAAACGCCGACGCAAGAGTACGTCGTTCCCAAGTCAATTCCGATGGCTCTCATTTTTTTTTTATTTCTAGGAGGATATCGTATCAAATCGTTTCCTCGAAGAAAAATGAGTTCTCATTCGTTGAAAAAGAGAACTTATATATCCTAATCTCTCGTTCTTTTTTTTTTTTTTTTTTTTTTTTTAAAAGAAAGTTATTTATTATTGTTTACCGTTTGTTTTAATCACCTAAAAAAAAATTTAGGTAAAAATAACAAACAATTATGATAATGATAGATTTTATTTTACATACATAGATATATAATAGCGAAATGAACTTCTTCAGAGAGGAACTTGAAAACATTTTTTTTGGTTCGTCCTTCCCGTGGAAAGAATTATCATCGAGGATGACATATCGGAAAAAACGGCCTCGCGGGCGTATGAATATTCCGGCGTATACGCCGTTTCAATCATTTTTTTTGGCAGGAAGAGGGCTCTGGAGAGGAACTTCGTTCGCCATCTGAGGTTCAAATGTCGTCAACGTAAAATCGTGAATTTGATTTTTTAACATTGCTGCTCTTTCCGAAATGATGAAAATTATCACCACCGTAGACGTTTTTCGCTCTACTCATACTCGGAATATTTTCGATTTCTTCTGGGTACATTCGTCGTTTTAAAAGGTCCTTGCCGCTGCTGCAGCGAGACGGTCCGTCTAACTTTTCAAATTTCGATTCGAGCTGATCGTAGCTAAATTTCTTCTCTTTCTTTATTTTGGATTTTGATTTAGGGTAATTTAGTCGTTCTATGCTGCTGCTGCTGCTGCTGCTGCTGCTGCTGCTGCTGCTGCTGCTGCTGCTGCTGCTGCGGCTGCTGCTACTGTTGCTGCTGCTGCTGCTGCTGCGGCTGCGGCTGCTGCTGCAACGATACGGTCCGTCTAACATTTCTAATTTCGATTCGAGTGGATCGCGTTTGAAATCCTTCTTTTTCTCTGATTCTGGGTAAAGTGTTGGCTCTATACTGCTGCTTCTTCTGCTACAAAGATAAGGTCCGTCTAACACTTGCAATTTCGATTCGAGTGGATCGCGTTTTAAAATTTCTTTCTCTGATTCAGGATAAATTGGTCGTTCTATACTTTTGCAGCTGCTGTAACGATACTGTTCGTCCAATTTCGTTTCGAGCGGGTCGCGTTTAAAAACCTCTTTCTCTTTCTCCGACTCTGGGTGAATTGATCGTTTTCTGCCGCTGAAACGATACGATCCGTCTAAGATTTCCAATTTTGACTCGAGAGGATTGCTTCCGAAAATCTTCTCTTTCTTTACGTTTGGTTTTTTCGATTGTGGGTGAATTCGTCGTCGAAAAACTTCATTGCTGCAACCGATGGCATAGCGATACGGTCCGTCTAACGCTTCCAATTTTGACTCGAGCGGATCTTCTTCTCTGAATATCTTTTCTTTCTTTTTTTTGGGTTTTGATCCCGACGACCCGCTCGAGCTTTTTCTAGCGGGATGTAGACTTTCCATTTTGATAGCCGGGCCTTCGAAATAAACTCGTTCTTCGGCGTAAGACGTAGACGGATACTGATATTCGAAACAATCCATTTGCGACCAATCGCCGCTAACGACCGGGGGAGGTGTTAAATCGTTCACGGCCACCGGTATACTCGGCGGATGTGTCCCCTCTTTGTTTTTAAATTTAGGCGTCGAAAGGGCAACGGGACCATCATCGTCGTCATCATAAAAAGATCGGTGTTGAATGGGTGGCGAAGTCGAAGTCCCCGCCGAAGAATAATCGTGAGTCGTTACGTATTCGCCGGGGAACCTCTCCTGCTTCGTTGGTGGCGCCGCGGCGGCGCTACTTTTCGGCAAAGAAAACCTCGAAAAAAATTTCCTTTCTTTATCCGAAGTCGGCTTTTTTATTTTCTGCTTCTTTTCTTTTCTCTTAGAGCCCTTCTTAACGCTAAAACGTTCCATCGCTGGGTGAATGATAAGCTCGCTCTAAGCTACCTTTTTATAGGGCCGGAAGAATATTTTTTCAAGTTTTATTTCTTTATGAAAATTATCATTTTTCTTTTAAAAAAGCTTACCTAAGCTCGCTGGCTAGCATGCGTGCGCGCGTGCGCGTGCGTGCGTGAGTACATTTTCACTCACACCCACTTACTCCCGATTATTTTTACACATACGTATATAAAACGGGAGCGAAGTACTAGCTAAAAACATTTTTTAAAATATTTATTTCGTCGTTTTCAATGAAATATTTTTTCTTCTTCGGTGGGACAGGCGGCGTGGTGGCTACCAGGATTTTAACGATTGGGGTTCTTTCTTCGGACGAAAGGGGCGATGACGGTGACGACAACGACAACGACGGCGGCGGGTTAGGTCGTGTCGTCGTGTTGTTTTGGTCGTAGATGAAAACGTTATAATATTGCAAATCTCGTATTTGGTATT
>JABUQX010028763.1:10000-17500 GCA_015478945.1 Trachelipus rathkii | reverse complement strand
AATATAAATGTACAGTGACAAACCTAAACATAAGCTCACGTTATATGAATAATCTTCTATCATTCACAAAGTTCCCTACTTATCAAAAAGGTAAAGTTAAGCTAACAGTGCATAGGGAAGGAAAAACTCAAGTCTATCCCCAACTTTCCTACAAATCATCAGCAGCCTAAAGCGGTATTATCTAGCAAAATCCATTTAACAAAGTGTCCAACCTATCTATCATTACAAAGCAAAACTCAACTATGAATTTGAAAATCTCATCAAAGTATCATGCATATCAAATATAACATCATTTTGAACTACGAATAAACGTAGACATTAGCAAAATTTTCGGCCAAACCTTAAACACTACTCAGTTAAAAAATCTTTAAACCTAAGCCACGTTTCTAACACATCATCCCCAGCTAACACAGTAATATATTACAAAAACTTAATCATTTAATCTAACAAATCATGTTAATTCACATTACCCATAGTAATATTTAAAGAAAACGTAACAAGAAATTAAACTATAGCTATCACATAAGACAACCAAAATTATATTCAAAGTTTTAATTTAAAAACCCAAAATCGATGTTGAAAAATCATTTGTATAACCACTATTCCAAAATTTTCACATATCTATCCGAAAACTCAATCTAACACCACTTTTCCAACATATGAATGTTAATTTTACATTAACATAGTAATATTTCACAAAAATTTATCATTAACCTTACCTAACTATCATGCAGCCCAACGAATAATTGCAAAACATAACAAAGTTTATCCTCAAAGCTAAGCTAAAAAACATAACATACGTAACGCGCCCAGCGCTACTAATAAACTGCTATCATTAACAAAGTTAACAACTTAACCAATAAAACGAACATAGCAAAACCTAACTAGAAAATATGTAAAAAACAGGCAAACCAAACATTACCTTACGTATAATAATTCTGCTAACTTAATAAAAGTTCCCTACTTATCAAAGGTAAAGTAGTTAACATTACATTCAAACTCAGTTTAACCTCATTTTTCCAACCTATCAATGCTAATTTTACATTGTCATAGTAATATTTAACAATTACGTAACAAAAATGCAACACAACCCCAATCGAGTATCAGCGACTGACGTATTATACAATGCTAACTTGAACTAAGAACATAATGCAAAAACAACAACAAACCTACACACCTTGCGTATAAAATAATCTGCTAACATTAACAAAGTTCCCTACTTAACGAAGGTTAAGTAGCTAGCATTTCATACAAAACTCAATCTATCACTTCCTATTTTTACATATGCATATAGCAGTGGCGTACCTTGAAGATTATACTTGGGTAGATAATTATATATTATATTTAATTATTTTTTACAGTTTAAATGTAGTTTAAATATATACCATATATATGTCTATAAAATTTAATATATATATATATTAAATATATATACTGTATATATGTTATATATATATATATATATATATATATATATGTATATATTATATATATAGTTATATATATATATAATATATATATATATATATATATATATATATATACAGAGGAGAGAGAGAGAGAGAGAGAGAGAGAGAGAGAGAGAGAGAGAGAGAGAATTTCTTCGTACGTTTTCGCCTGAACGGAAAGTTTCGTTCCCATGGATTCTCGTATTTTTTCATTCGTACAGCAAGGTAATAATGTCTGGCCTGGCCTCTTATATATTATTATATAAAATATGAAAATCTCTGTACGCCGATAGCTTAAATTTTACTCTTAACAACATGTATTAACCATTTCCAAATTAGAAATTAGTTATTATATTATTGCTATTGCTAATATAGTTGTTTTTCTTTAAATTTTTTTATAAATCAGTATTCTTTTTTTCACTTTCAAATAAAATTGTAATAGTTTAGTTAACTTTACCATTTAATTTATTTTTTCAAAAAGACTCAAAAATATTGGGTTTGAGCTACCTACCCTACCTACCCTACCTACCCTATGTATACGCCCCTGATGTATAGTAAAATTTAACAAAACTTGACAAAAATTTATCATAACCTAACTATTGCTTTGACAAACTAATAAATGCCAACTTGAACTAAGAACATAATATACCTAATTTACGAATAAACAGTTTTCATTAACAAAGTTCTTTACCTATCAACGGTAATTAACTAACATTCACCATAAAACTAAGCCTATATCCCATTTTCTATCATATCTATGTCATATCAATGTTAATTTAATATTACCACAGTAATATTTATCATATTATAACCTAACTAACATATTGAACGATGAATAAACGCTAGCATAAAGTTTTGACATTCCTAAAGCTAGCATAATATCACCTAAACTAAGAACACAACATACCTTACGTACGAATAAACAGACAACATTAACAAAGTACACTGATTAATAACGGTAAAGTAACCACCACTGCATCACAAAATGAAAACTACTCCCCTACAAAGAACTATAATACTTTGCAAGGTTTGAGACTATATGACACAGATGTTCAGTTAGGCATACCTGGTAGACTTATCATTAGGGTTACTTTCATGTTTATACAAAAGCTTTCACGAATGCGCTCCCTCATCAACATAACAATCTCAATCTTTACTATACATAACCGAACAATTTTCAGGGACGATTCCCACTACGTGGAGATCACTCCCAGAGAGATGCACGAAGACCCATTTCAGGGTACCCCGAAAAGGGGTGTAAGGGGATACATAAGGGCACAGCCCGTTAGGCTGTGCCCTTATAAAAATTACTAAGCTAACATTAAATTAACATTGATATGGCATAGATATGATAGAAAATGGGAGATAGGCTACGTTTTATGGTCAATGTTAGTTACTTACCGTTGATAAGTAAAGAACTTTGTTAATGAAAACTGTTTATTCGTAAATTAGTTCAAGTTAGCATTTATTAGTTTGTCAGCATGATAGTTAAGTTATGGAAAATTTTTGTCAAGTTTTGTTAAATATTACTATACATATGTAAAAATAGCATTGTTATGTTGGAAATAGGGGGGATAGATTGAGTTTAGTATGCAATGCAAGCTACTTAACCTTCGATAAGTAGGTAACTTTGTTATTGTTAGCAGATTATTCATACTCAAGGTATGTTAGGTTTGTTGTTGTTTTGCATTATGTTCTTAGTTCAAGTTAGCATTTATTAGTTTGGCAGTGCGAGAGTTAGGTTAGGTTATGATAAATTTTTGTTAAGTATTGTTAAATATTACTATGACGATGTAAATTTGCATTGATAGGTTGGAAAACTGAGGTTAAATTGATTTTGTATGTAATGTTAGCTACTTTACCTTTGAGAAGTAGGGAACTTAATTAATGTTAGCAGATTATTCATACGTAAGGTATGTTAGGTTTGCTGTTTTACATTATTTTCTTAGTTCAGGTTCTGCTATGTTAGCTTTATTGGTTAAGTTGTTATCTTTGTTAATGATAGCAGTTTATTCGTACGCTGGGCGCGTTAAGTATGTTATGCTCTTAGTTTAGCTTTACTGAGGATAAAACTTTGTTATGTTTGCAATTATTCGTTGGGCTGCATGATAGTTAGGTACGGTTATGATAAAATTTTGTTAAATATTGCTGTTAATGTAAAATTTAAATTGATTATGTTGGAAAGTGTGTTAGATTTGAGTTTTCGATAGATTAGGGTCTTGATATTGTATTTGGATATTATAAATGACTATTCCGTTAGTTCGTGATAGCATTTTATTCTGTATCTATGTGAAATTGGGAATAGCGGTTATACAGATGATTTTTCAACATCGCTTTGTTTTTAAAGTAAAACTTATGAAATAATTTTGGTTGTCTATGTGATAGCTATGTTTAGGACTATGTTTAATTCTGTTACGATTTCTTTAAAATATTACTTATGGCAATGTGAAATTAAACACTGATTTGTTTAAAAGAAATGATAAGTTTTGTAAGATATTACTGTGCTAGCTGGTAATGATGTGTTAGAAACGTGGGCTTAGGTTAGGTTTTTGCTGAGTAATGTTTAGGTTGGCCAGAATTTTGCTAATGTCTCCGTTTATTCACTAGTTCAAAATGATGTTATATTTGATATGCATGACCTTTGATGAAGGTAGTATCAGTTCATAGTTCTAAAGATGCTGGTATCTTTGAAATAAGTTGGACACTTGGATTTTGTTAGATATACCGCTTTAGCTGATGATATGTTGGAAAAGTGAGGATAGATTGAGTTTTTTATGCACTGTTAGCTACTTTACCTTTGATAAGTTGGGAACTTTGTGAATGTTAGCAGATTATTCATACGTGAGGTATGTTAGGTTTGTCGTTATACATTATATTCTTAGTTCAGGTTATGATATGTTAGCTTTATTGATGTGAAAACTTTGTTACGTTGGCATATATTCGTTGGTCAGTATGATAATTAGGTAAGGATATGATAAATTTTTGTTAAATATTAATATGTTTATGTAAAAATAAAAATGGTATGTTAGAGATTTGTTTGAAAAAGTGTGAATAGATTACGTTCTGCATGCAATGTTAGTTACTTTACTGTTGTTAAGTATAGAACTTTGTTAATGTTGAGTTTATTCGAGCTTAAGGTATGTTAGGTTTGTCGTTGTACATTATATTCTTAGTTCAAGTTATGATATGTTAGATCATTGATGCGAAAACTTTGTTACGTTAGCGTATATTCGTTGGTCTGTATGATAATTAGGTAAGGGTATGATAAATTTTGTTAAATATTACTATGTTATTGTAAAAATAACAATGATATGTTAGAGATATGTTTGAAAAAAAACAGTGTGAATAGATTACGTTTTTGTATGAAAGTGTTAGTTACTACTGTTGTTAATGTATATCGAGACTTGGTAATGTTGGCAGTTTATTCATGCTTAAGGTACGCTAGGTTTGTCGTTGTACATTATAATCTTAGTTCAGGTTATGATATGTTAGCTTTAATAATGGAAAACTTTGTTAATTTAGCTTATTATCGTTGGTCAGTATGATAATTAGGTAAAGATTATGATAAATTCTTGCTAAATATTACTATGTTAATGTAAAAATAAAAATGATATGTTAGAGATATGTTTGAAAAAAGTGTGAATAGGTTACGTTGTTGAACTGAATTTTAGTTACTTTACTGTTGGTTAGAGTATGGAACTTGTTAATGTTAGCAGTTTATTCGGCCGTTAAGGTATGTTAGGTTATTGTTGTTCATTATTATTCTTAGTTCAGGTTATGATATGTAGCTTTATTGATGCGGGAACATTTTGTTACGTTAGCGTATATTCGTTGGCCTGTATGATAAATTAGGTAAGGTTTATGATAAATTTTTTTAAATATTACTATGTTAATGTAAAATAACAACGATATGTTAGAGATATGTTTGAAAAAAAGTTTGAATAGATTACGTTTTGTTATGCAAGTTAGTTACTTTACTGTTGTTTAGGTATGGAACTTTTGTTTATTGTTGGCAATTTATTTCTGTGCTTAAGGTACGCTAGGTTTTGTCGTTGTACATTAATTCTTAGTTCAGGTTATGCTATGTTAGTATTAATGATTCAAAACTTTGTTACATTAGCTTATATTCGTTGGTCAGTATGATAATTAGGTTAGATTATGATACATTTTTGTCAAATATTACTATGTTAATGGAAAAATAACAATGATATGTTAGAGATATGTTTGAAAAAGTGTGAAAAGCTTACGTTTTGTATGCAATTTTAGTTATTTTACTGCTGCTAAGTATGGAACTGTGTGTTTAATGTTAGCAGTTTATTCGGGAGTAAGGTGTGTTAGGTTTGTGGGCCAAGGTTTTGGTCTCTATTAGTTCAGGTTATTATATGTTAGCTTTATTAATGTAAATACTTTGCTACTTTAGCATATATTCGTTGGTCAGTATATAAAGAACTTATTTTTATGTTATGTTTATCCAAAATGTTTCTCGAAATGTAACTTGAATCAATAGATCAATAGCAATAGATCAATAGATCAATAGATCATGAATTGGTAGGTGGGGAGAGGAGGGTGGTTTGATTTACTGATTTACTGCTTTAGTGTGTGTAAAATTTCAAATTTTTTAAGTTATAAACATAAAAAGAATGAAAATTTTAGTAAATACATATATTTTTTAAACAAATGAAATAAAAATAAATAAAAGTTTTGTGTTATCTTATACAAAATATAATTTGAATCAACAGATAAATAGATCAATAGAACATGGATGGGTGAGAAGGGTGGAGTGGATGGTTTGTTTTACTGATTTACCGATTTACTATTTTAGGGGTGTAAAAACGCAAATATTTTAAGTTATAAACATAAAAAGAATAAAAATTTTAGTAAAAATATATGTTTTTTAAACAAATAAATTAAAAATAAATAAAAGTTTTGTGCTATGTTAAACAAAATATGATTTGAATCAATAGATCAATAGATCATGGAATGGGTGAGGAGGGGAAGTGGGGTGGGTGGTTTGATTTACTGATTTACTGATTTACTGCTTTAGGGTGTGTAAAACGCAAATTTTTTAAGTTATAAATAAAAAAAGAATAAAAAATTCAGTAAAAATATATATATTTTAAACAAATAAAATAAAAATAAATAAAAGTTTTGTATTATGTTATACAAAATATGATTTGAATCAATAGATCAATAGATCAATAGATCACAGATCGTCAGGAGGGTGGTTGGATGGGTGGGAGGAGTGGGGTGGGTGGTTTGATTTACTGTTTACTGCTTTAGGGTCTGTAAAAGGCAATTTTTTTACGTTATAAACATAAAAAGAATAAAAATTTAGTAAAAACAAAATGTTTTAAACAAATAATACAAAAATAAATAAAAATTTGAAAAAAAAATAATTTTTTTTAAAAATAAATAATAAAATTTAAAAAATAATTAATATTTGAACTTTCTCTTCTGTGTGTTCTCCAAATTTCATCCTTCTACGTCAATTTCCAAAGTTTTGGAGCTCAGCCCCAACACCATATGAGCGTAGCGACACGTAACCTCGGCTGCGACGAGGTTCCCTTATAAGAAAGGTGTATGCCAAATTTCATCCTTCTACACCAATTTCCAAGGTTTTGGGGCTCATCCCCAAAGGGGTCCCTAGACACCCTTTACGAACTTGAAACTATCTTATTCGAGATCTACCATCTTATAAACATATATTCTGATACCAATATTGTATTATTAAGCAAATATTTACTAACTCGGCACCGCACCGCACCGCACCGGCTCTAGTACCAGTGCAGGCTATGGCTCGTTTACTCCGACACATGAGACTTCTTCTTATCCTCTTCTTCCTTCCTCCTTCTTCTTCTGTTCTGCACTCCGTGCATTTATTCTTCTTTTATTTCAGTTGGGATCCCCCTCCGTGGGGGGTGGGGGTGTGTGTGCCCAGACATCTATTAGGAACTTGAAAACAATCATATTCAAGTTCTAAAGTTCTATGACCTTATAAACAAATACACTGATACCAATATGGGGCTAATCGAATGTTTACTAACTCATCACA
>JABUQX010028763.1:0-5000 GCA_015478945.1 Trachelipus rathkii | reverse complement strand
GTAGGAAAGAAGGATGCACTGCAAAGGAATCCAGCCTGAGTTGCCAAGATCCACACAAAACTCATGCGCAGAAACAGCACCCCTTGTGCTATGAGGGCATCGTAAAGGTGGTGGTACACGAGTGGTAAGTTCCGAACACCTGCCACAGCTCTAGAAAAGAGATAAAGCACCAAATATCAGTGCCGCATAGAGGGTCATGGAACTGGTGCACAGGACAAGCGTGAGTACTTGTCTTTTAGTCTTTTCAGATGATGCCTGGAGTATCCAGCCCACTCATCAAATATGAGAACGGTACATGCAAGGGACAATGAAAGCATTGTAAAGTTTGAGTAATTGAGAAGAGGAAAAAAAAGTCTCAACATAACTGGTCAGTTTCTTTTGAGGCTGCCCTAGCAACCATTGTGATGAGGCATCCAAGACATTATTGTTTACGGTAAGGCCAAGAATATGCTTATATTGTCAACAAGAGTCGAGAGAACCGTCGAAAGATATAGGAAAGTTAGAAGGTAGTTTTAGAGGGAGACGGTAGAAGTTGAGTTTGTAAAGAATTCAATTTCAGAAGATTGAGATAATCCCACCGGGAAATTCTAACCAGATCAGCAAGAATAGAATCAGAAGGATTAAAACGAAAGGCAACTTATAAGCAAAAGAAGGAGCAGAATTGTAATGAGTACGAGTCATCGGCATATGAGTGGGTAGAGTTAGATGAGTAACTGAGAACACCGTTAATGAAAAGTAGGAAAAGAGTAGGAGATAAGACCGAACCTTGAGGAACACCTCCACTATTGACAGAAAAGAATAAGAAGTCGCAAGTCGCTCCATCAACCACAGCCAATATTGAGCGACTTGAAAGAAAGCTAGACATACACAGCAGTTGAGGAAACCCAGCGAGGGGAGCTTGAGAGCAGTGACGCGTGCCATAACGGTCAAATGCGTTTGATATGCCATGCCACACCGCAAGTCTCCTGTAGTTCCAAGAAAGAAAACCATAAATCGGTTAAATAGGAAAGTATAGCCAGTAAGTATATATATATATATATATATATATATATATATATATATATATATATATATATATATATATATATATATATATATATATATATATATATATATATATATATATATATATATATCAAAATTATTTTTTTTTTATAGATTTATATATATATATATATATATTATTATTATATTATTATTATATATATATATATATATATATATATATATATATATATATATAGTATATATATATATTTATATATATATATATATATATATATATATATATATATATATATATATATATATATATATATAATCCACTACCTCCTTTCCCCGGATTGGGGGTGAGTTGCGCAGCATACACCAGAAACAGAAAAGTAGTAGATCATGACATAAATCGAAAAGAAAAACCATCCCTCTTACCCTTAAGTGAGAACTCGTAATACACAGAAAAAATTCAATCTAGGGCTTCACGAGACTGTGACGGACTCTCACTGTGGTATCTCGTCAATGTAGCGTTCAACCCTTGGACCAGGGGTCACACAACCATACCACCTCACAAAACTCTACCATTCACCTTTCTTCTCGACTCTGCCAAACTCACATTCCTTTACTGACTTGATCCACTTCCAGCCGGTCGATTTCCAGCACACTCTCCGCTATACATCCGCTTAACCAACCGACTATCATCTATCCTTTTCATATGACCAAACCATCTCAATGTACTCTCGTTTATTCTTACTTACATACGCCTTTTTTCACACCACAGAACTCCCTAATTCGTTCATTCCTCATTTTATCAATTCTTTTCACACCTAAACTCATTGTACCTAAGATCTATACCTCTTGTTCCATACCATAGTTTCACTACTATATATTAACACAGGTGACAATATACCCTCATGCAAAACAATGGCGGATTAGACTTATCCTTTTACATCCAAGAATTTTATTGCACCAGTCACATTCCTACAACACACTCCATCATCCGTTCTTTTCATCCAACATATATCCTAAATATTTATACTGATACTCGTTCCAATCGCTCACCATCTAACATGACTACACCGTGGACTTTATTCACTCTCTATTATAACCTTACTCTCACCTACATTTACTTTCAAACCCCTCTGCCAATCCTCTTAAATTCTCCTCCGATTCGTCACGCAGGGTTGGTGATTTTTTTGATTTTTTTAAAAAAATCAAAAAAATCAAAAAATCAATGATTTTTTTGATTTATTTGATTTTTTTGATTTTTTCAGGCACAAATTGCCTTTTTGAATAATTATTATTTTGATAAAATTAGTAAATAATCCTAATTATTACCTAATTAATAAGTTTAGTAAGTATAATTATTATTTAGTTTAATTAAGTTATTTAAATTATACATATACTGTATAATATCTGAGTAATCTAATTTTATTTATTTCTTTATTGAAAATGATTTGAAACTACATTGATGAATTTGTTATGAGAGAAATATACTATCATTAATCAGGTGATAATTAAGTAATAATTATTATTAATTTAGAAAGAATTGTTTATAAATCAAAAAAAAAAATCAATGATTTTTTTGATTTTTTTAGGCACAAATTGCCTTTTTATTTATTATTATTATTATGATAAAATTAGTAAATAATCCTAATTATTACCTAATTAATAATAAGTTTAGTAAGTATAATTATAATTTAGTTTAATTATTATTTAAATTATATATATATATACTGTATAGTATCTGAGTAATCTAATTTATTATTTCTTTATTGGAAATGATTTGGAAACTAGATTTGATGAATTGTTATTATATAGATGAAATATATTTACAATTAATCAGGTGATAACTAGGAATAATTATTAATTTAGATTGCCTAAAAAAATAAAAAAATCAATGATTTTTTTGATTTTTTGATTTCTTTGATATTTTTAGGCACAAATTGCCTTTTTATTATTATTTTGATAAAATTAGTAAATAATCCCAATTATTACCAAATTAATAATAAGTTTAGTAAGTACAATTATTATTTAGTTTAATTAATTAAGTTATTTAAATTAAATATATACTGTATAATATCTTGAGTAATCTAATTTTATTTATTTCTATTGAAAATAATTTGAAACTACATTGATGAATTTGCTTATTATAAAGATGAAATATATATACTTATCATTAATCAGGTGATAACTAGTAATAATTATTAATTTAGAAAAAAAATTTGCCTAAAAAATCAAAACAAATCAAAAAAATAAAATCAATGATTTTTTTGATTTTTTGATTTCTTTGATTTTTTCAGGCACAAATTGCCTTTTTAATTATTATTTTGATAAAATTAGTAAATAATCCTAATTATTACCTAATTAATAAGTTTAGGAAGTATAATTATTATTTAGTTTAATTAAGTTATTTAAATTTATACTGTATAATATCTGAGTAATCTAATTTTATTTATTTCTTTATTGAAAATGATTTGAAACTACATTGATGAGTTTGCTTATTATATAGATGAAATATACTTATCATTAATCAGGTGATAACTAGGAATAATTATTAATTTAGAAAAATTAATTGCCTAAAAAATCAAAATGTCAATGATTTTTTGATTTGATTTTTTAAGCACAAATTGACTTTTATTATTATTTTTAATAAAATTAGTTAATATCTCTAATTATTACCTAATTTATTATAAGTTTAATAAGTATAATTGTTATTTAGTTTAAATAAGTTATTTAAATTATACATATACTGTATAATATCTGAGTAATCTAATTTTATTTATTTATTTATTGAAAATGATTTGAAACTACATTGATGAATTTGCTTATTATATAGATGAAATATACTTATCATTAATCAGGTGATAACTAGTAATAATTATTAATTTAGAAAAAAAATTTGCCTAAAAAAAAAAAAAAAATCAAAAAAATAAAATCAATTGATTTAATCAATGCCAACCCTGTCGTCACGCAAAACTAAATCATCCGCGTACAATAAGCAGGGCACCCTAAACTCTTCCATTCTCCATCATTCTAACACCTTCCAGTGCCACCCCTACCTCAAATTATATATATATATATATATATATATATATATATATATATATATATATATATATATATATATATATATATATATATATATATATATATATATATATATATATATATATATATATATTATATATATATATATATATATATATATATATATATAACCCCATCTATATACAAATTAAATAATCAAGGAGACATAAAACATTCCTACCTCACTCTGCAATTAATATTAAACCAATCACTTCAACTCTATTAGCACACTTTTCACTATCGTCATACATGCACAATTTTGATTCCATTCCGAAGCCTACCATCAACACCATATATCACTAACACCTGCCACAGAGTTTCCCTATTAAACCTGTCATACGCCTGTTGCAAAGACTTCCATAAAGCCTAAATATAAATTATTATTCTCTCTCATTTTCTCAATCATTTGTTTCAATGTAAAAATTTGATCTAAACATCCTCTACCACTTCTAAATGCACCTCGTTCTTCGTCAATCAGTCCCTCGACGTACTCTTTCAACCAAAATACCAGCATATATTTCCCCACATCACTCAATAATTCCCCTATAGTTCTTACAGTTCACTTTATAAACCTTACCCTTATATAAGACATTAAGGGTAATAAAAAATTATATTATATATATATATATATATATATATATATATATATATATATATATATATATATATATATATATATATATATATATATATATATATATATATATATATATATATTTTATAATTATATATATATATATATATATATATATATATATATATATATATATATATATATATATATATATATATATATATATATATATATATATATATATATATATATATATATATATATTGAATGCACAAAGTAAGGAAAGCGTTTCACGATAAAATGCGAGTTATAGTCATCATCGAGGCAACTGTTCGTAGTTATC
>JABUQX010028762.1:27500-37855 GCA_015478945.1 Trachelipus rathkii | reverse complement strand
TTGATCACGACTCCATTAGGAAATCCTAGTACATGTGAATAAAATTTTATAGTACTTGGGGTTATGTGTTTCCTTACACACCCCGCTGAGATTTTGTCATTTTTCCTTTCGATCTCGTTCTTAAAAATCATGAAGAAAAAGTTCCTCTCTCCATTGCTGAATAGTTTCTTCTTTTCCAGTGGTTCTTTGTTTCTCAAATCCATCAAAGCTTTGGTCTGAGAGTCCGCTTCAATAAGAACGAAATCATTCATCTCCTCAACGTTCATCCTCATTTTTTTTTTGGAACTGATGGGTTGTTCACTATTCTCTATAAAAAGTAATAAATCCATTAGTGAATATTAAAAAAAATCATATAATGTTTTTATATAAAATATTTTACGGAAATATTTATTTTACCTCTTAATTCTGTATTCATTTCTTGTTCGTCATCGTCATCGTCATCGTCATCGTCGTCGTCATCGCCACCGGATTCGAGAAAATGCACATGATAAAAATCGTGTATTCCGCTCGCAGAAGAAACATGGGGGTGTGGAGTAGAGGTTGAAGGTAGTTGCGGTATTTCAGTGAATCGCTTGTCTCAATCTAAACAGAGAAATCAATATATATATAATAATATATAATATAATATATAATATAAATAATATATATATATATTATTATTATATATATATATATATTATAGTATAATATATATATATATTATATTAATATATATATATAAATAATTTATTTAATTTATTATTATTTATTATATTTATTATTTATTATATTTATTTTATTATTTATTATTTATTTATTTATTTATTATATTATTATTTTATTTTCACTATTAATTTAAAAATCCTTTTAACTCAAGGAGCGAAATCTAAAAACAATTTCATAAAAAATAATAATAATATCACAAAAAATTTATATATATATATATATAATATATATATATATATATAAATATATATATATATATATATATATATATATCACAAAAAATTTTATATATATATATATATATATATATATATCGGTGAAAATAAAGGAACAAAATACTCGTCGTTATCTTTACCTCTATTATCTTCCCCAATATTTTGCATGACCACATTATCGTAGTAAGAGAGAGAGGGGTGGCAGGAAATTGATTCACTCGATTCGTCGGGTGTTTTCTGGAGTTGATGACCCCGCTGTTCTTCATTTTCAGAGTCTCCGCTTTGTTTCCGTTTTTGCTTCCGTTCACTTCTGGGTATTTCCTTTTGCGGTGTTTGATTTTTTTCAACTAATGTTTTTCTTAGAATAGCTTGTTTGATTTTCGAACGATTACCAGAACTCGGGGGAATATCTGGTGATGTAAATTCAACTCTTTCTTGTTCTTTATCTTCCTCCTTTTCAACACCCTCTGCATCGCGTCCCTCTCGTACTTCGTGAACGGATGACTCATCGGAAGATTCGTCGAGTTTTTCACCAGGTGCTTTATCGGCCTCCTCCTCCTCCTCCTCCTCCCGTTCGGGTGACTCGTCTGGAGCTTTACCAGCCTCCTCTTCGGAAGACTCGTCCTGCGCATTATCTGGCTCTTTATCGATTTCGTATCTGGATGAAACTTCGTCGGGTAAAATCTGAGTGGATGCTTTAGCTGGTGCGTCAACGTGAACTTCGACGAGCGGCGGACTATCGGGTGACTTTTCACGACGCGCGGGAGAATCATCATCGGGCTCCTTTTCGTCTTCCCACTGCAGTTTTCCTCCCGTTTCGCTCTCTTCTCCACCATCTATTTTAAAGTTGTTAGAAAAATGTAGTAGAAGACTTCCTTTTTTGGTTTCTAGATACGCGTTGGCCAGGGTTACGGTGCTTATGGTAGCGTTGTAATATTTCTCCGCCGTATTTTCATGATGATACATTAATCGGGCGACGTTTTTCCGAAGCTTCGGTTGATGAACCGCCGTTTCTGTAGTCGTAAATTGCTTCTGCAAATCGCACATCGTCGTTAATTTTTTCATGGCGTTGCCTAGCGCTTGAGTCGTGAAAGGGCCCCCCTGATAATTTAAAAACAACATTTTCTGAGGATCGAAATTATCCGCTCTTTTTGGCGTCCTCGTGGATTCTTCTAATTCGTCGTTTCCCTCTTCAGACGCGTTCTCGGTGGCCGCCATTTCTCGCCTCGCCTCCAGAAACGTCGGTCTCACGTAGGTCACGTAAGCGTCCAGGGCGATTTTCAATGTGTGAGTTAACATGATTGTTGCGTCCCCGTACATATTTTGAGTTTTGTGTTTCTCGCAGTTTAAGATGTAAAGATTTTTGAGTTCGTCCTGATTCGAAGAACCGGCTGCGGAGCTTTCGACATCGGCGCCCACGATTTCGCTCACAGTTTGTATTTTTTTTATATTGTGGTACTCCTCCATCGTCAGATTGCATATGATGCCGGACCTCCCCGAGGAAGCGGCCAGAAGTAAAAAAATTACGATGTTTCTTTGTATAGCTGGTGTGTACATCTTTGAGTTAATCATCCCGTTGACGAGATTCTTCATTCCGGCGTGGAAAAAATTATGTCTGATCACCTTATCGATATCTTCGCAAAAAATCATTTTTGTCACATCCTTCTTTTCTTTTCTCTGTTGGAACGCCGCTTTAGAGTTCGCTAACTGGTGTTTGAAATGAGGAATTTCGGCGGCTATGAAGCTCTTAAGGTATTTTTTCACGCCCGATTGAAATTGTTTCAGCTTCATCATCTGTTTCAAAAATTTTACGAAATCGTCGATTTTCATGGTCATGGTGTTCGGCGAAAGCGTGGTCTTTTTCGACCACTCCATTAGTAGCGATAAATATTTTTGACCGTGCTCGTACGTCGTCATACCCAACAGGTGATATTGAAGATTGGCCGCTTTTTTGGGAGAAAATGGAGTATGTGGATTTAACCGCAGTGCGGAAAATACATCGATAATATTTTTTTCGACATTTTGAAACCTCAGCAAGATCCTTTCGTATAACGCCGTATTATTCTTTAAAAAGGACTTATATTTTGTTATCAAATTAGTTTCTATTTTCTGGTGGTGTTCTACCCACGAGGACGATATTTTGCTTTTACTTTTTTCGATTTCAGATTCATTCCCGTCACCATCGTTGTCGCCATCATTTTTACTTTTTGATTTGTTTTGTCCCCCAATTACGGTCGGGCTAGAGTTTTTAAGCTCTCTTCGCTCTGAACGATTTAGATTGTTATGGTTTTTTCTCACGTGATTGTTCATGTGGGCAAAAATTTTATTGCATATTAAGCACAAAGCCCCCACATCATTTTTATTCGATGTGTAAAAGGATACTTGCTGTTCGCATTTAATTAGTAGATCCTTCGTCGTTTTGCTAATTTTATCATGGTTTTTCGATTTCAAATGGTCGTTAAGAGATCGGTGAATGACCTATAAAAAAATAAAAAAATTATTAAATACGAGTTGGTTACCAATAGGAAACAATATGAACTAGTTTGCGCTACCTTTCAACCCACCTTAGAGCAAAAATAACACTTAATTCCCCTGTTTTTGAACGACGTGTTTTCTTCATTTTCGGAGAATGCTCTCCCCCCATCTTCCTCCTCCGATGGTGTGTTCGTAGTAGTTGTAGGTTTCTCATTAATTCCGTCGTAGATGTTGAAATAAAACTTCATCATTGATTTTTCTAAACGAAGATAAATATATTAATATATATTTATATTATATATTAAATATATATATATATATATATATATATATAATATATATAATATATATATATATATATTATATAGTATATATATATAAAAAATTCAATGCCCAATTGAAATGTGTTAAAAAAAATGAACAAAAGTATTTATATCGTTTTAAATGATTTAATAGCCAAATTAAATTTACCAAAAAAAATAAACGAATATATTTTATAAATTCAAACTTACGCGTAGAGTCTTTATAGTAATAGTCATATCCTAGGTAATTGTCTTGATGTAGGATATCTTTTCCACCTTCATCGTTTGATTTAACAACGGTTTCAATCTTTTTTATATATCTTTTGACGTGAGTGGTTTCTTCTTCTTTGTCAGTTTCTGACGTCGATGAATTGGATTCACCGGCTTTCGAAGATAATTTTGAAGAATTAGAGCTATGAGAAGATGGAGATGAAATCGACTTATCACTTTCTTCCTCCTTGTGAGATTTCATATTCCTCATAAAATCGAGCAGTTTTTGCTTCTCTTTTACGCTCAAATGTTTAAACTGTCTCCTAAATTTTTTATCCTTATCCTTAGAGCAAGAACGCGACTTCTTTTTCGATTTCATTTTTACAGTGTAATCTGAAATTTAAGCAATGAGAAAAAGACAATATAGCTAGTTTTATTATCATCTATAACATCCTATTTTAAATTTAGTCCTAAAAATTTCCTATTGAAAAATTTAAAATGCATTTTAATTTATAAGGTATTAACTAGTATTTAAAAAATAAAAAAGTTACGAGCTTAGCTTTTGCAAATAAATTCAAACGTCTTTACAATTGAATGTGAATTTTGTATCGACAAAAATTTAAATCTAAACCAAATTTATAAAAATATTAAATTTAAATATATAAATATATAATATATATATATATATATATATATATTATATATATATTATATATATATTTATAAATATATATATTTATATATTTATTATATTTTTATATTTATATTATTATTATTATTTCTCTTTTTATAATTCTTAATGTGTTCGTATGTCTGATTAATTACCGTTACTATTTTTATAACTTTTCAAATTATATTTAAAGTGTTCGCTATTAACGCTATGAAAATTGACTTTCCCTGAAACAAACTATGGATAAAAAAAATATCAAATCAAAAAATTAACACACTGTACAAGTTGTTTTCAAAGCGTAAAAAATTAGGGAAAACGAATAATGCTAAATGAAAAGTTTAATTAAAAAATTAAACTTCGTATTTCATAATATTGAAAATTTATTTCCAAATTACCAAATATGAAAATTCTTACGTAAATGATTCAAAATATACAACACCGTTTGAGACAAATATTCTCATACGCAATGCAATAACAATTTATTTCGATTGGGTATTGTATTTTATTTTTATATAACTATTACACAAAATTCTCAAAAAGATCATTTTCATACACATAATTTCAAGGGAAACATACCTTATAAATTATATTTATTTGTAAACTTATTTCGTGGAACTAAAAACTCATGCAAATTATTCACAGGCAAAATTTCTCACGTATATGATTTCCAAATAGCATATTTTTCTTGAAATAAACTAACCCTTACGTAATTTTTGAGTAATTAAACTTTAATTTTTTGTATATATAATGTAATTTGACTTTCCATCAAAGAAACAATGGATAAAAAATATCTCTAAATGAAAATTTAACACTATATCAGTTATTTTAAAAGCCAAAAAAATTCATTTCCAAATTACCAAATATGATTCTTACGTGAATGATTCAAAATTTACAACATCGTTTGAAGCAAACATTTTATTATGCATTAACAATTTTTTTCGATTGGGTATTGTATTTTTATAGCTAAACTAGTTACTATTACACAAAATTCTCAAAAAGATCACTTTTTATACATATAATTTCAAGGAAAACATACCTTATAAATTATATTTATTTATAAACTTATTTCGTGGTACTGAAGAAAACTCATGGAAATTATTCACAGACAAAATTTCTCACGTGTATGATATCAAAATAGCATATTTTTCTTGAAATAAACTAAACCTTACGTAATTTTTGAGTCATTAAAATTTAGTTGGTTGTATATATATATAATATATATATAATATAATATATATATATAAATAATATATATATAATAATATATACTATATATATTATATATATATATATTATATATATATAATATATATATATATATTAACACTAATGTGTCAATGCTTTATAAACTGTTACTATTTTAAAAAAATTTAAAATATATTTAATTCATTAACATTGTTAATTTACTTCCAAACAAATAATGGATTAAAAATATCACTAAATTAAAATTTAACTATATACAAGTTATTTTAAAAGCGAAAAAATTAGGGAAAACGAATACCACTTAACGAAAAGTTTAAAAAAAATTCAAACTTCTTTATTCGTAGTATTAAAAATTCATTTCCAAATTACCAAATATGAAAATTCTTACGTAAATGATTCAAAATATACAACACAATTTAAAACAAACATTCTGATACGCATGAACAATTATTTTCGATTGGGTATTGTATTTTTATAGCTAAACTAGTTAATGTTACAGAAAATTCTCAAAAAGATCACTTTTCATACACATAATTTCATGGAAAACATACCTTACAAATTATATACAGTATATAGTATACAAATATATATAATTTATAAGGTATGTTTTACTTGAAATTATGTGTATGAAAAGTGATCTTTTTGAGAATTTTGTGTAATATTAACTAGTTTCGCTATAAAAATACAATACCCAATCCAAAATAATTGTTAATGCGTAGGAGAATGTTTGTTTAAAATGATGTTGTATATTTTGAATCATTTACGTAAGAATTTTAATATTTGGTAATTTGGAAATGAATTTTCAATACTATAAAATACGACATTTAAATTTTTCTTAACTTTTCTGTTAAGGGGTATTCGTTTTCCCTAATTTTTTCGATTTTAAAATAACTTGTATAGAGTTAAATTTTAATTTAGCGATATTTTTTATTCATTGTTTGTTTCATGGAAAGTCAAATACAATGTTAATGAAATAAAAACTATATTTTAAATTATTTTTAAAATTACATTAGTTTATAAATCGCATTGACACATTAGATTTTATATATTATAATATATATATATAATATATATAATATAATATAATAATATAATATAAATATATATATATATATATATATATATATATATATATATATATATATATATATACAACCAACTAAATTTTATGACTCAAAAATTACGTAAAGTTTAGTTTATTTCAAGAAAAAAATGCTATTTAGAAATCATATACGTAAGAAATTTTGTCAGTGAATAATTTGCAGGATTTTTTATTACCACGAAATAAGTTTATAAATAAATATAATTTATAAGGTATGTTTTCCTTGAAATTATGTGTATGAAAAGTGATCTTTTTGAGAATTTTGTGTAATAGTAACTAGTTTAGCTATAAAAATACAATACCCAATCGAAAAAAATTGTTAATGCATAAAAAAATGTTTGCTTCAAACGATGTTTTAAATTTTGAATCGTAAGAATTTTCCTATTTGGTAATTTGGAAATGAATTTTTTTGCTTTTAAAATAACTCGTATAGTGTTAAATTTTCATTTAGACATATTTTTTATCCATTGTTTGTTTGATTGAAAGTCAAATTACATTATATAGATATATACAAAAGATTAAATTTTAATGACTCAAAAATTACGTAAGTGTTAGTTTATTTCAAGAAAAATATGCTATTTGGAAATCATATACGTGAGAAATTTTGCCTGTGAATAATTTGCATGAGTTTTTAGTTCCACGAAATAAGTTTACAAATAAATATAATTTATAAGGTATGTTTCCCTTGAAATTATGTGAATGAAAATGATCTTTTTGAGAATTTTGTGTAATAGTTATATAAAAATAAAATACAATACCCAATCGAAATAAATTGTTATTGCATTGCGTATGAGAATGTTTGCTTCAAACGATGTTTTAAATTTTGAATCGTAAGAATTTTCCTATTTGGTAATTTGGAAATGAATTTTCAATACTATGAAATACAAAGTTTAATTTTTTAATTAAACTTTTCATTTAGCATTATTCGTTTTCCCTAATTTTTTCCGCTTTTAAAACAACTTGTATAGTGTTAAATTTTTGATTTAGATATATTTTTTATCCATAGTTTGTTTCAGGGAAAGTCAATTTTCATAGCGTTAATGGAAATAAATTAGTTTTGAAAACGTATAAAAATGTAACTTGTTTTTAAATCGCCATCCAAAAATAAGATATAAGAAATATATATATAATTATATTTATATATATATATAATATATATATATATATATATACTAAAATAAGTTATAAGAAAGCATATTATATTAATACTTATTATATGTATGATATAAATACTGGAATTTTATTTATTAGAAAAGATTGTTTATACTTAAATTTTTCTCGATACAAAATCCACGTTCAATTGTAACGTTTTAATTTATTTGCAAAAGCTAAGCTCGTAACTTTTTTATTTTTTAAATACGTTAGTTAATACCTTATAAATTAAAATGCATTTTAAATTTTTTAATATGAAGTTTTTATGATTAAATTTAAAATATGTTGATATAGATGATGATAAAACTAGCTTTATATTGTTTCTTTTTTATTGCTTAAATTTCAGATTACACTCTAGAAATGAAATCGAAAAAGAAGTCGCGTTCTCGCTTTAAGGATAAGGATAAAAAATTTAGGAGAAAATTTAAACATTTGAGCGTAAAAGAGAAGCAAAAACTGCTCGATTTTATGAGGAATATGAAATCTCACAAGGAGGAAGAAAGTGATAAGTCGATTTCATCTCCATCTTCTCATAGCTCTAATTCTTCAAAATTATCTTCGAAAGCCGGTGAATCCAATTCATCGACGTCAGAAACTGACAAAGAAGAAGAAACCACTCACGTCAAAAGATATATAAAAAAGATTGAAACCGTTGTTAAATCAACCGATGAAGGTGGAAAAGATATCCTACATCAAGACAATTACCTAGGATATGACTATTACATAAAGACTTACGCGTAAGTTTTGAATTTATAAAATATTAATTTCGTTTATTTTTTTGTAAATTTAATTTTGCATATAAATCATTTAAAAAACGATATAAATACTTTGTTCATTTCTTTAAACCACATTCTCAATTGCATTGAATTTTTTAACACAATATATATAATATATATATAATATATTAATATATATATATATATATATAATATATATATATATAATAATATATTATATATTATATATATATATATATATATATATATATATATATATCTTCGTTTAGAAAAATCAATGATGAAGTTTTATTTCAACATCTACGACGGAATTAATGAGAAACCTACAACTACTACGAGCACACCATCGGAGGAGGAAGATGGGGGGAGAGCATTCTCCGAAAAAGAAGAAAACACGTCGTTCAAAAACAGGGGAATTAAGTGTTATTTTTGCTCTAAGGTGGGTTGAAAGATAGCGCAAAACTAGTTCATATTGTTTCCTATCGGTAACCAACTCGTATTTAATAATTTTTTTATTTTTTTATAGGTCATTCACCGATCTCTTAACGACCATTTGAAATCGAAAAACCATGATAAAATTAGCAAAACGACGAAGGATCTACTAATTAAATGCGAACAGCAAGTATCCTTTTACACATCGAATAAAAATGATGTGGGGGCTTTGTGCTTAATATGCAATAAAATTTTTGCCCACATGAACAATCACGTGAGAAAAAACCATAACAATCTAAATCGTTCAGAGCGAAGAGAGCTTAAAAACTCTAGCCCGACCGTAATTGGGGGACAAAACAAATCAAAAAGTAAAAATGATGGCGACAACGATGGTGACGGGAATGAATCTGAAATCGAAAAAAGTAAAAGCAAAATATCGTCCTCGTGGGTAGAACACCACCAGAAAATAGAAACTAATTTGATAACAAAATATAAGTCCTTTTTAAAGAAAAACACGCCGTTATACGAAAAGGTCTTGCTGAGGTTTCAAAATGTCGAAAAAAATATCATCGATGTATTTTCCGCACTGCGGTTAAATCCACATACTCCATTTTCTCCCAAAAAAGCGGCCAATCTTCAATATCACCTGTTGGGTATGACGACGTACGAGCACGGTCAAAAATATTTATCGCTACTAATGGAGTGGTCGAAAAAGACCACGCTTTCGCCGAACACCATGACCATGAAAATCGACGATTTCGTAAAATTTTTGAAACAGATGATGAAGCTGAAACAATTTCAATCGGGCGTGAAAAAATACCTAAAGAGCTTCATAGCCGCCGAAATTCCTCATTTCAAACACCAGTTAGCGAACTCTAAAGCGGCGTTCCAACAGAGAAAAGAAAAGAAGGATGTGACAAAAATGATTTTCTGCGAAGATATCGATAAGGTGATCAGACATAATTTTTTCCACGCCGGAATGAAGAATCTCGTCAACGGGATGATTAACTCAAAGATGTACACACCAGCCATACAAAGAAACATCGTAATTTTTTTACTTCTGGCCGCTTCCTCGGGGAGGTCCGGCATCATATGCAATCTGACGATGGAGGAGTACCACAATATAAAAAAAATACAAACTGTAAGCGAAAT
>JABUQX010028762.1:0-22500 GCA_015478945.1 Trachelipus rathkii | reverse complement strand
TAAATGATCCATAGGATAAACCTTTCGCGAGATATCTTATGAAATTTTTATATACTTTTTTCGACATCAAAATTGGTTTATCGGTTATAAACATAATTTCCCCGTAGTTTTCGTTCGGAAACTACATACCAATATTTACGTGAGTTTTCGGTTATATAACATTGAAACTTAATTTACGTGGGTTTTTGTATTTACAAAAAGAATCTTTACCTCACGCAGATATAGGCTAAATGCTCCATAGTATTAACCTTACGCGAGATATCATTTATGAAATTTTGATACTTTTTCAACGTTAGAATTGGTTTATTGATTATAAACATAATTCCCACGTAGGTTTCGTGCAGAAACTATACAACAAAAAGAATCCTTAACTCACGTAGATATAGGCTAAATGTTCCATAGTATAAAACCTTACGCGAGATATCAACTATGAAATTTTGATACTTTTTTGACGTTAGAATCGGTTTATTGAATTTAAACATAATTCCCACGTCGGTTTCGTGCGGAAACTATATAACAAAAAGAATTCTTAACTCACGTAGATATATGCTAAATGATCCATAGTATAAACATTACGCGAGATATCATTTATGAAATGTTGATACTTTTTTGACGTTAAAATTGGTTTATTTTCGTGCAAATATGAATCCCACGTGGGTTTCCTGCTGAAAATTATATAACAATATTTACGTGTGATTTTGGATACATGACTTTGAAACTTAATTTACGTGAGATTTTGTGTTTACAAAAAGAAACCTTAATCACGTAGATATACGTTAAATCCTCCATAAAATAAATCTTACGCGGGATATCTTTCATGAAGGTTTGATACTTTTTTGACGTTAAAATTGGTTTATTGGTTACAAACATAATTCCCACGTGGATTTCGTGTGTAAACTATATAACAATATCCACGTGAGATTTTGGTTACGTAATTTTGAAATTTACTTTACGTGAGATTTTTGTATTTACAAAAAGAACTTTTACCTCACGTAGATATACGCTTAATTCTTTATAGGATAAACCTCGCGCAAGATATCTTTTATAAAATTTTGATACTTTTTTGACGTTAAAATTGGTTTATTTTTTGCAAATATATATAAATCCCACGTGGGTTTCGTGCGGAAAACTATATAACAATATTTACGTGTGATTTTGGATACATAACTTTGAAACTTAATTTACGTGAAGTTTTTGTGCTTACAAAAAAGAATCCTTATCCACGTAGATATACGCTAAATTCTCCATAAAATAAATCTTACGCGAGATATCTTTTAACAAGGTTAGATACTTTTTTGACGTTGAAATTGGTTTATGGGGTATAAACATAATTTCCACGTGGGTTTCGTGCGGAATCTATATAACAATATTCACGTGAGATTTTGGTTACGTAACTTTGAAACTTACTTTACGTGAGATTTTTGTATTTACAAAAAGAACTTTTACCGTACGTAGAAATAAGCTTAATTCTTCATATTATAAACCTCGCGCGAGATATCTTCTATGAAATTTTGATAATTTTTTGACGTTAAAATTGGTTTATTGGTTATAAACATAAATCCCACGTAGGTTTCGTGTGGAAACTATATAACAATATTCACGTGAGATTTTGGTTAAGTAACTTTGAAATTTACTTTACGTGAGATTTTTGTATTTACAAAAAGAACTTTTACCTCACGTGGATATACGCTTAATTCTTCATAGGATAAACCTCGCGCGCGAGATATCTTTTATTAAATTTTGATACCTTTGTGACGTTAAAATTGGTTTATTTTTTGCAAATATAAATCCCACGTGGGTTTCGTGCGGAAAACTATGTAACAATATTTACGTGTGATTTTGGATCCATAACTTTGAAACTAAATTTACGTGAAGTTTTTGTGCTTACAAAAAGAATCCTTATCCACGCAGATATACGCTAAATTCTCCATAAAATAAATCTTACGCGAGATATCATTTATAAAGGTTTGATACTTTTTTGACGTTGAAATTGGTTTATTGGGTATAAACATAATTCTCACGTGGGTTTCGCGCGGAAACTATATATAACAAAATTCACGTGAAATTTGGTTACATGACTTCGAAATTAACTTCACGTGAGATTTTTGTATTTACAAAAAGAATCTTTAACTCACGTAGATATAAGCTTAATTCTTCATTGGATAAACCTCGCGCGAGATATCTTTTTTGAAATATTGATACTTTTTTGACGTTAAAATTCATTTATTTTTCTGCAAATATAAATCCCACGTGGGTTTTGTGCTGAAAACTATATAACCATATTTACGTGTGATTTTGGATGCATAACTTTGAAATTTAATTTACGTGAGGTATTTGCAAAAAGAATACTTAACCAACGTAGATATACGCTAAATCCTGCATAGAATAAATCTTACGCGAAATATCTTTTATGAAGGTTTGATACTTTTTTGACGTCGAAATTGGTATATTTATTGCAAACATAATTCCCACGTAGGTTTCGTGCGGAAAACTATATAACGATATGAGATTTTGGATGCGTATCACAGAAACTTAATTTACGTGAGATATAAGCTTAATGTTCCGTAGGAAAAACCTTACGCGAAGTATCTTTTATGAAATTTTGATGATACTTTTTTGACGTTAAAACTGGTTTATTGATCGCAAACACAATTCCCGCGTAGGTATCGTGCAGAAGTTGTATAGCAATATTTTTACATGAGATATTGGTTACATAACTTTGAAACCTAATCAACGTGAGATTTTTATATATAGGATAAACCTAAGGTGAGATATCGTTTAACAAACTAGATACCTTTTTTGACGTACAAAATCGTCTTATTGGTCGCGAGAAACTGCATAAGAAAGAATATCTACGCGAGATTTTCACTACGGAGTTTAGCTGTAATCAAAGGCGCTAAGTACGGAGTAAGTTTTGTGATTATCCCAGAAAAGCTAAAATAATCATATCTTCACTTCACTACAGATCTTACGAAAGGTGGAGTTTTACGCGGTTCGTTTAAATCTGTATATCCCTTACGCTCGAGATATTCACGTTTCACACGCACTTTCTGCATTTTCACGTAGAAGTTTGACGCTCTCTGAAACTATGCTCTATCGCTCATTAACTTTATCGTATGGACTTCATATACGTGTGTAGTTAGCGCTCGATTTAATCTTCTCTGAGTATGAGAGTGTAGACTCCCGTTTCTACGATTACCGTGTAGAGCGTGATAGTTCGCTGACTCTTTATACTCACACTGCTCATGATCTAAGAGTATAGAGTCTTAGCTCACGTCACCGCAGCAGCGCATTACAGGAGCGCGCCGTTCTACATAATATCTCTTCTCACCGTACTATCGATATAATTGTCCATCTCACGCGTCCTGTTGTAAGACCTCAACGTTTCTATTTTATGCATGTCTCTCGCGTATTTTCGCATGCGCGGTATATATATCTGCGAACTGTCGCGAACGATAAAAGCTACCTGGTCTTCTTTTGGCCACTGGTTTATGTGGGCGTGATGCGTGAGAATCTCGGTACTCTCTCCTACAGGTATTATGACACGTAACCCATTATACCCAACCCCAGCCTGAATTTGTGTACGCAAAAAATGGTAGTATACGAGCACCAGTAGCATAAAGCATTCGCTCCCGATTCAGAGCTCGTGATCTTCCGCCGCAACAAGAATTTCCGCCCTATAGGTTCTTCGTCTCAGTACACTAATTAGTCGCTCTCACTTTATAGGTCTAGGTGTCAGCGAGGTTAAGGCGGTTAGGCTATGGTTACGTGTTAGGATATACTGGCGTCTAGCGTCACTATGCAAGGGTCTAGTGTGAGGGCTGCACGCTGGCTTGTTAGGTCTGTTAGGTTAGGTTTAGGTTAGGTTAGGTAGGGTTAGGGGTAGGTTAGGTTAGTTAGGTTTAGGTTAGTTAGTTAGGTTAGTTAGGCGTTAGGTTAGGTTAGGTTTAGGTTGGGTTAGGTTGAGGTTAGGTTAGGTTAGTTAGTGTAGTTAGGTTAGGTTAGGTGTAGGTTAGGTTAGGTTAGGTTAGGTTAGGTAGGTTGGTAGGTTAGCTTAGGTTAGGTTAGGTTAGGTTAGGTTAGGTTAGGTTAGGTTAGGTTAGGTTAGGTTAGGGTTAGGTTAGGGTTAGGTTAGGTTAGGTTAGGGTTAGGTTAGGTTAGGTTAGGTTAGGTTAGGTTAGGTTAGGTTAGGTTAGGTTAGGTTAGGTTAGGTTAGGTTAGGTTAGGTTAGGTTAGGTTAGGTATGGTAAGTTTTGCACCTGTGACTAAATCTACGAAAGAACACTGCCTTTTTAGCGACGCAGAAGCGAACAAATGCCTACGTAATGATTTGGACTGTTTCGGCTTAAACGTATATTTGTGTTTTCTTCGGAATTCACCAAGAATTCACGAGCGATAAATTCTACGTAGGTTTTGTGTTTTTCGTCTTTCGACATTTTTTATACGCGTGCTAAACCGAATCTCACGTGAAAATTTCATTAATCTATGCCAACGTATAGTTTTCCTTAAAAAAAGTCACTTTTTTACGATAAAAAATAAAATTCGTATAAAATTCCTATTTTTCGTACGAAATTCGCGGTTTTGTTAAAAAAGAAACGATTCTCACGCGCATTAAAACGAACCCCACGTTGAAATTATTTGCGGAAAAACGATAACCTCGCGTGAGAATTTCCATTGAGTATTTTGTTTATTTTTATACGCGCGCTAAACCAAATCTCACGTGAAAATTTCATTAATCTATGTCAACGTATAGTTTTTATTAAAAAGAGTAACTTTTCTTACGATAAAAAATAAAATTCGTGTAATTTTCCTATTTTTCGTAGGAAATTCGCAGTTTTGTTAAAAAAGAAACGATTCTAACGCGCATTTAAACGAATCCCACGTGGAAATTATTTACGGAAAAACGATAACCTCGCGTGAGAATTTCCATTGAGTATCTTTCGACATTTTTTATACGCGTGCTAAAACGAATCTCACGTGAAAATTTCATTAATCTATGCCAACGTATAGTTTTTATTAAAAAGAAGTAACTTTTCTTACGATGAAAAAATAAGAATTCGTGTAATTTTCCTATTTTCGTAGGAAGATTTCGCAGTTTTGTTAAAAGAAGAAACGTTCCTTCACGCGCATTAAACGAACCCCACGTGCAAAATTATTTGGGAAAAAACGAAAACTTCGCGTGGTGGATTTCCATTGAGTTTTTCGTGGATTTTCATACGGCAAAAAAGAAAAATCTCACGGCGGAGATGGTCATTATCGTATGTCAACGTATAGTTTTATTAAAAAAATCACTTTTCTTACGATAAAAAATAAATCGTAGAAAAAATTTTCGACGAAATCGCGTTGTTAAAAAATAAAAAAAACGAGTTCTCGTGCGCTTTTTAAACCAAATCCAGCGGGAATAGGTTGCGGAAAAAACGAAAACCTCGCGGAGATTTGCCCATCGACGTCCTCGGTGGATTTTATACGCCAAAAAGGAAACCCTCGCGGGGAAATTCGCGATAATTGTACCCTCGGTCCCTGCCCGAATGCTTTACCTTTTAAAAAAAGAAACAGTTTTTCTGCAGTAGAAACTATAATGGAGAACCAAACCCAAGTCGTATTAAAAGTCAAAATTTTTTCTCGTCAACGAAACTCTCTAGTTTGTGTTGTAAAAAAAAAAAGAAACGATTTCTCGACGCACCTTTAAATACAAACCACGCGTGGAAGATTATTGTTCGAAAAATAAGGAAAAATACCCCGAGCGTGAGAATTTTCAGTCGCGTCCATCGGATTTAAGTTTTTTATACACCAAAAATTATATAAAACTTCGCGTGGAATTTTCAAATATTTTATACTACTTACTCAATCAGTATATAGTTTTATATCTTATAAAAATCACCTCTTTTCTAAGATAAAATAGATGATAAGATCGAGTGTGAGTAAAAATTTCCATTATTTTTATCGAGTGATTATACAATACCATCTCAGGTTTTGTTTATTGTAAGAAAAAAAGAAACGATTGCTTACTGACGCACCTATAAATAACAAACCACGGCAGTGGAAGATATATATTGCGAAAAAGCGTCAAACCTCGCGTGTGATTTATTACCATATTCGTAGTCCTATGGGTGACGATTGTATTAATGGGCGAGCAAAAATGTGAGAATATTATAATTGCGTATTGTGAGAAATTTCACCGTTTTAAATGATGCTGTAATAATGCCTTTATTCACGCAGTAAATCCAAAGTATAATAATCAGTAGCCTGTGAGTATTACATATGTATTGAAAACATGCAGGGTTTATGTTTAAAAAGAAAAGATAACAAATCTCACGGATATATTAAAACAATAAACCTCAGCGTTGGAAAGTATGCGATGTAATAATCTCGATGATTGAGCTTTGTTTTAAAGAATTAGAATCAAATAAAAACAAATTCAATAAAAATAGTCATCACGTATGCGAAATGAGGAGAAGAAAATTACTACTCATCGTCTAATAGTCTTTTCATCACAGTCGTATTTTTGCTTATGTTAAATTATTGATGAGTACTCACACCTTCCTTTTGTGATAAAATAAGAGTATACGGCTTCTGCAAACTTTTCTTCCTATTCGATATTTCTTTTAGTTGTGTTCTGAAGCCAAAGGTTTGATGAGTATAATGGAACAATTATTATAAGTATAATCGATTAAGGTGTCGTCATTTTTGAGTTATAAATATAACTATAACTAAGTTATGTTGGTATCAATATTGTCAGAGCTATGTGATCGAGAGAGATGGAGATAAGTGGAGAACAAAGGTCGGAAGGTTTGCGCTTCTCTTTATAACTAAAAAAAATTAGGTCCTTCAGCAGCTAGTGTTCTTCTTCTCATAGTGATTTGTTTAAAAGAGGAATTTTCTTATCCACAATTCAATTATTTTCACTACATAGAGAGCGTATATAAAGTTTTAATTTGTAAATCATTAGCATGAGGTTTATATCATCATATCTACACTTAGTCACTTTTATTCGTAATAGAATTTTATATAGTGAATATTTGATGTCAGCAACATTTGAGAGGAAATGGAGAGTATATAATAGATTTTCCAGAGACAACTTCGTGTGGAGCAAATCTTCAATCCTAATTCAAAGATGCAAGGTCGGTGTATGGGATTACCGTTCTGATGAAAACTGTGGTGGATGAATAAAAAATAAGATAGCTCTCTGTAAGTCAATGCGATCGTATCCTTCTTCGGGACTAATTCATCTCGTATTTTGACGATATGCTCAGCTTGTTCTCGATATAACTAGTATCTTCGTCTTTAGCATTGGTAGAATATGACATCGTTATATGTGGGGAATTGCTCTCTAGAAAGCGTTAGAGAGAGCCCTCGCTAAAAGTAACCTGATTTAAATCTTCACCCTTTTTCGCCTTTTAATACACTCAAAGTCTTATTTGCGAAAATCTTAAAAGTGTTCTACATCACCCTCTCAATCTGAAGTATAACACGCTCAGCGTTAGAAGGAGACGAGAGAGATCTTACTTTTGCCAGCCCATCTCAACCCGTTATGAAGTAAAAACAATAGCAAACATTAAGTTTCAATTTGCGTTCGCCTCGCTCGAGTATGAGTATTTCGGTATACATTGTAACAGAAAATATACTTAACTTATATTATTAATATGTGTTGTGAGTGTGTTAATTTTTGGATTATTTTCTTATTTAATTCTAGTCATTCCCGATCAGTAAAAATTTACCATTCTCTTTTGTCTTCTGTAAGATTTATATTCGATTTTTGGATGTTGTGATGCTTAAATATTACTAAAAATAAAAAAATTGTATATAATAGAATGATATTATTCAATATATTCAGGTAAATTTACTGGTTACGAGATCTCTCGCTACGTCAGGCGTATGTTCACACCAGCGAATGATATAAACCAGGAAGGCAGTGGAGGAGAAAAGAGACTATTTGTGATGACAAATACAAAACCTATAATCCCAACGATCCTAGGGCTAAATGCCAATACCCACTAAATGGTCTCAAGAATTTAGAGGTAGGTGCGTAGACCTACATTTCTGAGCGTCATGCATCGATTGTTAGCTTGAGGAACGAATAGAAAAAATCATGATCGTAATAGTTTTGTGTTTAATCATGACCTCAATCAAGGAAAAATTATATTTAACTATAAATATGTAGATGATAAAAATTATACGGATTTTTGTTTTAACTCTCTTGGTTTGACCATCTTTGATTAGTTAATAATAAGCTTGTTGGTTTTATGGATTAAACAATTAATATCTGGTTGCTTTAAATACACAAAAATTAATATTATATATTATTAGATTCCAAGTGAGCATAAAAAGTCGTCTCTTCCTCTGTGTTATTTTGCCTCGTCAGGAGCGTGATTAAAAAAATTACTCTAAGAACTGCATTGTAAGTTTATTACGACCGATCAGGTATTATTGTTTAGAAAATACGAGGATAGCCCGATAATTTATAATATTTAATATATATGGAAATTCAGTGTGTGTTGTATTTGTGTTCGAATTTGACTTGAGTATGTGAGAGATCGCAACAAAGTAATTAATAAACTATACTTCTTGATATGATTTATCTTTTAAATGAGAACGAAACATTTATACGTAAACTCGATATCCGATATGTGACGATAGAATGTGTATCGTTTACTCGACGTCGATAGTAATGATCCTAAGCTTATTATAATATATATCATTTTTGCTTGGTAATGCCTGAATTTTAGGTTGATAGCAGGCTTACCTGCGAGAACCTGTCATCTGTGGCGGTAACTTAATTTTGATAAATATAAGCCTTCTCATTTTATATAACCATTTTATAGTACTTCGATTAATTAAGCACGTCCTGGTTGATGTATAATGATGTTATCTAATTAGAGTGGTATTGAGATAAAAAGAGGCAAGTGATAAGAGTTTATACGTCTGATAATATTAAATTATTAAAATTAATATTTGCTTCAGATGTTAAGCTAGAGAACAAAGATTATTATAGTACTCGGAAAGTAGATACTGCAATGTTTGGTGCGAAGCTATCGTGGCAGGAAAACCAGATAATATATTGAGATTTGCTGTGGTGGTTTATATATATTACAAAGGAAATAATATATGATGAGCAAAAAGAGACTGTGCTCCAATCTTTTATTTGTACTTAGTATTTCTCTAGATCTAGTGACAGATCTATTCAGGTAATGAGTACGGCCCAAAAAGGTCTCATGTGGAGGTTGTAGTATACTTGTATCTTTCGTGCGCTCATAAGAAATGAAGAGATCAGTTAGAATTTATACATTTAATGAGTATATTTCCGCACTGATTGGTATCGTGGTATTAGGTCTGTGATATTCTCTCGATACGTAAAAACAATCTCGTATATCAGTCTTCTGTAAATAGTAAAAATTATAAAAGAATGAACTTGCATTCTATTGCATTTTCGTATTATCGCTCACTTGGGCTTTACCACATCGCGATAATAAACTTCTAACTGAAGATAGAGGAGAGATAATTAGTAGATATTATACGTAAACCTAACTATCCTACATGAAAATCTGTCACGCACAACGACTGTTCTCATCCTTACCAAACCGCTACCAAGAGAACCGTTAAGCAACTATGTATAATCTGAGTTGAAGAAGAAGAGCAACACTTTAAAGTAAGTAAAATAGAGCCACAGGTCCGAGTATCGAACTGTATAAAAGTTTCTCGACACTAATATTTTAAATATCAGCATAGATTCATTACAGATAATATATCCCGCGTACGCATCGCTGATAACGATCCCAGAGCACATCACGTTATGTACGTATACCGTTCATATATGAGAGCAAAAAGAGTAGCTGAGCGCACACGATAAAATACAGTAAAAGTGAAATATTTGCCGACAAATTTCGGAAATGACCATCGATAGACCACTGAACAGTATAGTGATTTAGCCAGATAGTGCGGAATCAGCAATGTTGATGCAAAACTAAAAAATATGATGTGTGTGATCTTGCGGTACTACAAACAATAAAGAGTCACTTGTGAATCTATTCGATGATACGCAACTTGCTGACGACTCAGAAAGATAAGATTAGGCGCAAACAATGAAAACTTTCTATGTGCACACCATGTAGAATGATTCACGCGTTTTTCCTCGCGTCTCTGCGAGTAAATAATTCATGAAGGAAATAACCTAAATCTAATACAGAAATACATCTTGCGATATCAAAGATAACCTCTGTATTGGCGTTATGTGCATATACATAGTTTATACAGGAGAATTAGAGCACACAACATTTTTCCTAACTAATAAACAAAAGGAGAGATTATATATGCAATCAGATGATGACAACCAATAATATATCTTTAAGTCGATTATCCAAAAGTCAAGTCTCTTGCAGCGAATAACTTTCGCGGTATAAGTGCCAATCGCCATATCTGCGCACTGTACATTATGCGCTAACGTCTTGTTTCTTAATATTCTCGAGAAATTACAGTAGGATAAAGAGAAGTAAAATCGGAAAGACGAAGATTGCAAAATCTGTAGTGCCAGAAGCCAGACGAAAATGAAACACACGTATAGCATTCCCTTAACTTCTTCGCGTCCTTATTTCGACGGGCGAGCCGACGGATCCTTCCCTTCCTCTGATGCTATTATACGCCGAGCGTCCAAGAAAAAAGAGAAGTATCCGAAATACTATGTTCAGGAGCGAGATTTCCATCCTTTCGGACATGAAAAGGAAGAGAGAAAGAAAGAAAGAATATGGCAGTGATTTACCTCTCTGAGCGCGATACACCGATATCGCGATCCGAGAAATCAGTACGATTCGCAAAAACACATAGTTTATAGACTCATGAACATAAAGTGTGCGCTGTTTCAACAATCATGGAAAAGATATAACGACGTTGTCGAGTGTATATTCAGCTGCATTTGAAGTTTCTTCTTAAGCATAGTGTCGAAGACTGTGGGAGCTTTGCCACCTACTCCTCACGTACAAAATAGATCATATAACCTTCTGCCTCAGCTTGAACTAAAATTATTTCACGAAAACTGTATGATTTACATCAAAGTGCTTACGCGACTGTTTTAATGACCAACCGGGAAGAATGACAGTCGAATTTATTCACTTAGATGAATATGTTTAGACGTAGGACGATATAGAGGGCAAACGTACTGACAACACACGTGAGATCGTGAGTAGATCTATAATCATTATCTACGGCTTATCTCAATACTTCTATTATCGGATGAATCAGGAAACCGATTTTAATTATACTATCGAACACGTTAAGATATCAGGTTATATACGTTAACCAAAGTCGTCGGACGAACCTCCGTTTTGCTAAGATTACTATATATCGGTTACTTCAGAGCAGTATCTGAGAGGATAAACGGTAAAGAAAAGAGATTAAAAGAAATACATTACCGCGATTCACAATACAGCTAATAACGTCATGAAAATATATACAGTATACGTTAGTGTATTTCCAACCCCGTCAGATTATAATAATTCTAACTAAAAATTTCGAATTTCTTATATACTTATTATTATGTATATATTATTATTATTGTGTATGTGAGTGTGTTATGTGAGAGAGTGTGATTAGTGTATTATGGGGTATTAAGTATTATGATTGAGTGATTGTGTGATGTGGGATGGTACTGTATTATTGAGTTATATTTCTAAGCTAATCATGTATCAAGTCACCGATTGATATAATTCTAGCATAATTTCGAAAGTAGTGCGATGGCGCCGATCACCTCCTAAATTAATCAGCCTGACATTATTAATATTAACTTTATATTTTATCATTTCTATTAATATACTTTTTTTTCTTATATATATAGCAGTATTGTAATTAATTGGAAGAAATCATTGATAATATTATTATTTATTATGTAGTCTATGCTGCATATTTTAAAGATAAAGCTAGATTATTATTATTATTATTATTTATTATTATTATTTTATTATTTATCAATATATAACATTATAATATTATATATTTCTTATTTAAATTGTATTTTTTCCTCCTTATGATAGCATTCTTTTTAACATGGGCCTCGCGGATATTAAGTACTAAGTACGCTTAAAAAAGTAAATGTAGTGTAAAATTTTATTCAATTTTTTATATTAGCAATATGCGTTTTATGTAGCATTTTAAATAATATATCTGTCTTTAGCGTAATCCGTTGTTATGTACTGTATTTTGCGTATAAATATAGCTACAAAATTCTAAAATATGTAGATATTTTTTTAATAAATAGAGTCAACCCCTACGTTCGCAGTAATATTTAGTATCATCACCACGTAGGTTATAACAAAAACGTTTCTAATGTGTATCTTCGAAGGAGCTCGACACGTTCTCGTGCGAGGTATTCAAGCTCGAAGAAAGGACCTATTGGGAGTGTTGTCTTCAGTAAGGTGATTGTGCTGACCAGCCATTATAGAAGTACTTAAAGAACACAGAAAGAGCAAGAGATTACAACTCTTTACTATAAATCTGATAAATTAAGTACTGGAAAGTATTATTCTATGTAAACTGACCGTTCCTCAACGCTGTAGCTTTAATCACACTATTCGCACTTCTCATCGGGCGCACCTTCATTCTCGCCAGACGCAGTATCGGGATGAAAGCTTTGCAGAAATGTTTAAAGAGCCAGGTGAAACCGAGACACAGCCGCATCGAGAGTTTTTTCCTTCAGTATCTTTGCAAGAGGTTAAAACGTTAAAGGCGAGAGTTTCGTTTTCCATCGAGAGCAAAGCCGTGGGATCCGTGACCGAAACTGCGAGAATAGTACCGGATGCCCGGCTTTAATATTCAACTACATATCCGAACAACCAAGATTATTTCTTCAGTCGATAAAAATTATAACATCGCTACGTATAACGGACCGCTAACCACGCATGTGTCAAATTTCCTATACCTATGCACATGACATAATATGTCAAATAAATAAATATGCGGAGTGAAGAAATTTTTGCTCACCCACGTATTATAGTCGATATTTACGCACAAATCATCCGAGAGTGTCCAGATATTCAAAAACCACGAATTAATAAGACTATAATGACGCAATTGCACGATTAGTGATATCTGACAGAAACTAACACGTATCACGGAGACAGCATTTCACCTCTCAAGCGTGACATCTCCCGGCGTCGTGCAGAGTGAAAGGTGAAATTTATTTTCTTCTCGCGCAAGGCTCGTATGGTCCGGAGCAATCACGCGAGAGAGTTTGTTGCTCACAATCGTGTACGGGCGTTCCTCATCACTCTCTAGTGCGCCTCAAATCTGTGTACGCCAGTAACGACAGTAGAGCACGGTGACCTCGATCTCGGTATCGACGTCGAATCCTCACGCCTCTTCATCGGTTTGCTGGATGCGGCGTTACGCGCCTTCTAGAATTGTCAGAGTCTGAGCACCCTTGATATTGGTGCAAGTGCGGCTCATTCATGTCAGGGTTTTTCACTGTATATAGAGTATTACCCAAAGCATTTGAGGTCCACTGCACGAGGATGGACACAACAGTCACCCCAAATATCCCTTATGAGAGTGAACATTTAAATATCAGAGCGTCTAACAAAAAACTTCGAGTGTATAAACCATATTTCTCGGGTGTTAATTCAGCTCGCGCAGCGACAACTTTTAAACTTGTTTGTAGATTGTAGTACAGATCACGTTTTTAATACAACATGAGTTCTAGTCCTTCGGTGAACCTGATATATCTGAGCCATACACTGCCTATATATATTGCATACTCATGCCTATCATCAATACGCAATGCCTCACGCGAAACTGAACCCGCATATTCAATGCATGACTCCTAGTATCCGGCCATTGTAACAAGCCACTTCATCACGTATCTACCTGTAAGCTATTAAGATAGATCCGCCTAGTCCTTATATTTAAGGACTGAATGGTAATATACGAACGACCAGAACTATCTATAATAAATAGACGATAAATTACATAAGTACAGGCCAATGTAATGACTGTAATTCCAATCGAAAGTTGGATATATAGCGAATTCGAAAGCCGTACGATCGTAACTAAATTAGAATTTAGAAAACATTTAATAAAATAATTAGAATTTTCATATTTCAAAAAAACAAATTATTATTCATAAAATAGGAGTAATTTCTTGATTAACTATGAAGCTTATTTAGATTTACTATTGAGCATTGAATAAAAAAACATTTTAAAAAAAATAATAATTATTTTTTTTAATAATAATACCATATTATAACAATTTGACTTCAGACACTAACCAATGTTCAAAATACAAAGAAAACTCATATCGCGATACACTGACGGAAAACCGGAGGACGTTTCGCTTTCAGCATGAAGATCCACAGTTTATTTGTTTCCTACTTACCACTCGTCTAGTTAAATTCACTCGAGGCAACGCCTCAAAACATACGCCTAGGTGATGCAATAAATAATTATGAGAGTGAAGAGAGTGGTCACCAAATTTATATCGTAACTACGGATTCATGGGTTGCGAATCTGAGATGTCTATCTTGTCGCATTGTACGTCGAAGAGGCTAGAATACGACGAGTACTAAAGTTTTGTGTCGACGGTGAAATTTAATAGGACAATTGGCCTAGTGATTGAGATAGCTACATCCCGTTACTTGAAGCCAGTCTTCAACCAGTATAATAGAATAATTTAAAAATACCTTGTTCCTTACATCCATGTGAGACAAAACTAAGTACGTCAATACCCCCCCTTAATGAACGAGAATTTAACCGCTACAAACTCTTTATTAATTGTAGTCAGTAGTAAATTACTTCTTTTCTCTATATGTGAAGCTACGCTCCGTAGGAGGTATTATGAATATAGAAATGACGAATAGTACTATTTGATAAATATGAGCGTAGTAAGAACGCTTAATATTTTTACATATATTATATATTATTACTAATAATTAAATTAATACAGAGTGATATAGCTGAACCTCATTATTATAATATTATATTATTTATATATATATATTAATTTATATGTAATATATACTTATAATAATATATATAATATTATATAAATATTATATATATTATATATATATTATAATATTATATATATATTATAATATATTATATTAATATATATATATATTTAATTATTATTATTATAAATATATATATATATATTATAATATATTAATATATATATATATATATATTAATATATATTATATATATATATGATATTATATATATATTTAACGCCCTATAATGGCATGAGTTGAGGGGGTTCTCTGACTCATCTCCTAATGTTAAATTATTATAAGAATATTTAATAATATTAAATATTCAAAGTATTATATATCTATATAGAGGTTTTATTATTATACTCTCAAGTATAATTGAAGGTAAAACTCAACTTATTACTATAGAAAAAAGATAGTTTTAGAACTAAAATTGAAAGGAGAGCAAGGTGTGGTTTTCATATATCACGTCATTGTCTTGTGCGGAGACCTTGTGTCCAGCTGTCGCTTCAGTAGTAGAAGCTAGTCTACATCAGGAGACCAATTGTGCTGTACCTGAAGTACTGAGCTCGCAAGTAGTTTAATGAAGGTTGATATGATATAACCCTTCGGTGGAACTTTCTATACTTGTACAGCATTTGCAGAGTCTCTCACACTCAGGACAAGGATATGATTGCGTGGCATGATTAAATCTGTACCGCCGATATTGATGATAGATATACATATGGAAACAGGTCTGTTCTCATAGAAGCTCATGGGAGTCAAGTTTAGGTCGAATGTGAGAGATATCAATGACAAGTGCTCTACATATGAAGGTTTACATCTGCTAGGTGGTTTCTTCGGTCGAGATGAGTTATTAAATTTACATACACGTGTTTACTCACCGGACATTAATTTACAGGAATACAACGAAATGCATCACACATCCAGGTTTACGGCACTAAAGCCTCGACAGGCCACCAGCTCAGTTCCGTGGGCACATTTTTTTTTGTTGAGAATGTGTGGTTCTTAATTGAAGTGAGCGACAGTCAATATATCTTATCGTGTCTTATATTTAAAAAATCTACATTGGCGAAGAAGGCATCTTTGTACCTAAAGAACGCTCTAGAACATAGAGCCTTCGATATTGTCATATCAGCGAAAGTAATATTGACCGAACATCCCTTACGGAACATAACAATTTGTCGCTTGCCTGAAGATATCGATACGAGGTTTAGCGGTATTTGGGTGATTGTTTTCACCTAGTTAAATCTTTTTCTTCATAGTCAAGATTGTTTTTTTATTTTAATCCTTGTGTGATTTTGATTGCGGATAATATGGTTCCCATTCCATTTCTCTCAGCATTTCCACAGATTCTTTGTGCAAAAGCTCCCTATACTATTATTTATAGATATTCTATTACAGAAAGCCAGCTCCAAGAGAGGATGTTAACTCAATGAATATGTGTCAGGGACTCTCTATCTTTTGACGTGTTAACAATACGGTCAAACCTTTGGAAGTTAGGTTGATAATACACTGGATCGGCAATGTATCCATGACAGTTGTGCTAGGGCACAGTATCCGTTGACCATATAGTAAGAACATTCTCAATATAGATGTGTTTGTGCGTTCGGGTCGTGCATATGTTACTCAAGTAGTGCCATTTCGCTTATTCTAGTTCCTCTTCCTGTTAAAGGGTTACATTTTCGAACACCTAGCTATGAACTGGGATGTTGAATTCTATATACTATGACACGTTACTTATGATTCATTCACATAATAATCATATCTATTATTATACGGAACTCTCGTCTCAAAGACATAGTTTTTTCTGATCATACATCCACTAACTGACAGTGTGAGGGGCCTATAATCTCCTCAAACCTGGTGAGTATTTCTTGTTCGGAAAACCGATATAACGCATTCTTTTCGTTTCACATGATTTGCACTGCCCAGAAGCCTGTTAGTCAGTCTAGCGATTTGTCCATATATTTAGTGTCCCTCCGATACACATATAAATAATATTAACTAACATACTATCACATTATATACTAATATACTAACATATACTAATACTAATACTAACATTAACACCACTATACATATATACATATATATATATATGTACACCTATTTAAATATATATATACTTATAATATTACTATAAAACTACTATATATAATACTATAATATATATACATATATATATATATATCACATACTATATAATATATATATATATATATATACATATAATATTTAATATAAATATTATATATTATATATAAATTAATATATATTATATATAATTATTATTTAATATATATATAATTATATATAATATATATATATAATTTATATATTATATATATTATAATATATAATATATAATATATATTATAATAATATATTATATTAATAAAGTATACCAATTTATAATTATAATATAATTAATATATTATAATATATATAGTATTATAAATATTTATATATTATATATATAAGTATAATATAATATAGTATATTAATATATATAATATATATTATAATTATATATATTATATATTGATATATATATATATATATATTAATTATTTAATATATATTATATAATATTATAATATATATTATATTATATATATTATATATATTATATATATATAGATTATTATATATATATATATTAATATATATTTATATATTTTATATATATATTAATATATTAATATATATATAATAATATATTTAATTATAATATTATATTAATATATTATTATAATTATATTAATAATATATTATATTAATTATATTATATATATAATAGTTATATATTTATATATATATTATATATATTAGTTAAATACAATTTAATATTTATAATGATTAATATTAATTAATTATTAAATATTATTTATAATATTAAATATTAAATAAATTTAATATATATATATATAGTATATATATATATCTATATATATATAATATTATAATTATTATAATATTATAATACAATATGTAATATTATAATATATTATAATAATTAATATATATGATATATATATTTATATATATATATATTTATATATAGTATATATATTAATATAAGATAATATAATATATATTAATATATTTAATTATATATATATTATTAATATATATAATATGTTCAAGGTACCTTACCTTTGTCTTCGATGATTATTAAAAATGTTTGTAACCTATTTGTAATTAATGTGTAAAATATATTTTATTGTACCACAAGCCAATTGGCCACGCCTATTCAAGTGTCATGTGTGAAAATATAATATATATATATTATAATATATATCAGTATATTATATTTTGTTAGTTTATATATATATAATATATATTATTATATTTAATATTATATTATATATTATTATAATATAATTTATGTATAATTATAATATATTATATTAATATTAAATATAAAATATATATATATATATAATATATATACATATATTATATATATATTAATATTAATAATATAATATAATTATAATATTATAATATAATTAATATATATAACTATATTATATATAATATTAATATATAATTATATATATTATTATATATATTATAATTTATATATATATAATAATATTAATTATATATATATAATAATTATATATATATTAATAATATAATTAATATTAAAATATATATAATAATATTATATATATATATATATATTATATCATATTTTAATATATTAATATATATATATCAGTTATATATAATATTATATTATATATATATTATAAATATAATATATATATATAATATATATATATTATAATAATATATATAATTATATATATTAATCATATATATATTAATATTATATTATATATAATTATAATATGCTATGATACATAAATAATTATCTACAGTTATTCACTCAGAGTGAATATTCTCAGATAAATTATTGCTATAGGCCTTATATATTTTATACCAACCCAGAACTGATTAAATATGTGAGATATTGTTCAGAATTTTATCTACTAGACGATTATCAACTCTTTATTATGTAGCAGATAACTTTATTTTTTTCTTGTAATTTATATACCATACATTAAAATTGATATTCCTTTTATGGAGGTGAATCTCTCTATAAATATGATTATATATTCTTTGTGGTATTTATTTATACGTATCTATTATAAGATCGTTCTCATTCCTCTTGAGATGATCGTATTTCCAATATTTACGTATTATAGCCATAACCTTAAAACAAATACGCTAAGATTGTTCACAAAACGTATCTCCCATCGGATATATCACTACATCCTCCGTATAGTGTAGCTACTCTACCAATCTACGTCATATAGCTATGTAAATTCCTCAGTTAATATCTCCTATATCTTATTGATATAGTAGTCTAAATAAAATATTTCTGAATCGTCTCCCTCACCTCTGATGTATTACTATACTATGCTATTACCAGTCTGTATCACGATATTAAAGTGAGTGTACAAATTGCGAATAATCTTCTTATTGTAATGATGGCGGAATTACGGATTCGCTACCCATCGGTATGATTCACCGACCTGCATCAGAGCATACGCGCAGTGCTTAATCGCACCGTCAAGTAACAACGGAGAGAGTAAAATCACCTTCCGTTGGAGAGAAAATAAACAACATCAACATAACAAAACATACATACAAACAACACAACAATCAACATCAACAAACTAACCTCAGAAAGACACCGAACACAACCATATGTAACAGAAATAAGCGAAGCCTTCAACAGTATCGATAAAACGAAACGTCCAATCCCATTCGTGAATCTATCTTCTTCTTTGCCACCTCTTACCGATTCTAAACAATTTCATTAATAATATGAATATGTAAAATGTAATCAATCGATAGATATTGATTAGTCCAATCGGAATCCCCGGAGATAATACCCAATTATTTTATATTCCCCCTCCACAAACCTTATAATATATTAAATATATAATAATATAAGTGTTCCACCACGGATAAAATTCAGCTATATTAATATATTTCCTTTTACTTAATAATTTTAGCTTTGTTAATAATCTTTATATCCAATAAAACATATCCACACCTCCAAAATAATAAAATATTGTTATACTTTTAAATAATGTTTATTAGCTTATATAAAATGCCTTGTATCGATTACTATATACATATATATAACCCCTACCATCTTCCCAACGCTAAAAATCACGCCTCGGAACGCCGTGGCGTGGTACATTCACCGAAAAAGCTTAGGAGAAACGGTCTAACTTACGATCGTTCCAACCATGTTGAATGAATGAATTTGACGAAATGTTTCGGTAGCGGTAATCGACCGCGTTGTGAATGTGTATAATCTAATACCGAAGTATATATATATAATATTATTGATCTGATGAGTAACTATTATATTTATATATTTAAATCATAATTAAATATAAAACAAATTAGAATAATATAATAGATACAATTAGATTAAAAAAAACCTAATAAGAAAAGGACAACCCCAACTTTAGAACTTTCAAATGCAAATGTCCTCTATGAAAAACGAAAGGTAAACTTTAGTTAGATCCGTGAGTTTTTTCGGCATTAAAACACTGACGTCCATCGATTACGTTTATTCTATGTCAGTCATATATTTTTAGCACGGGACAGCACAATTAAGTCTTAATCAAACAAAATGGTCGACTGAAAAGAAGAAAGTGGTGCTATCACGCTTTACTGTGGAAGAAGATAGGATTATGAGGAGAGAGGATGGAAGAAGATAGAGTCGATTCCCACGTCACGAAAAATAAGTGATTATGTGTAGCATCGAAATGAAAATATTCGAATGACTGAGCATAAAGTACACTCATCGTAATTCGTTTAGAACGCGCTCAAGAATCCTCAAACTAGTTAACCAGAGTGCCGATTCTGAACTGGTCACTATTGTGAGGTAGGACTTATCTACGGTGCGCTAAATACTGGCTGAATAAAGAGTCGTACTAAAAAATCCATAAAAAAGTACGCGTTCGCCTTTCAGCTTTTTTTCATTTTGATTTTCCACGCACGAGAGGTGTACAGCCAGAATATGTTAGTACGTTTATAGAAAGTACGGAAGAAGTATATATCGATCGTAGATATGATCCAAAAGAATATTCGTTATCCGCTTCAAGGGTTTATATTCTCACGACGCTATGATTACAAATAAATTATAGATTCCAGTGAGGATACCGATATAAAGCATCCAAAAATATACTCGCATAAACAGATCTGTATAACATCTAGTCGATAGCTCGCAAAAACTTCTAATACCAGTACAAGATTCATAGACATTATATTACCTTAAAATCAGTCGCCTGTATACTCGTCCGACTTAGAAAGGATAAAAAATAGATAAAACAGTGGATTAGATTGGCGAAAATCCATGAACCATTCGCCTTGTGAACCACTTTTGAATAAATTTCTAGACTTTCTTTAGCGAGGAATACGTGAAATTATTCCTTAATTCATATTAACAACGACACCTATTTAAACAGATTTATTAGATTCATTCACCTTCGTATCGCGCAACAGGAATTTGAACGATCGCTCTGAAGCGGAATAGACTGTATTTACCGGTTCGCGAACGACCGGTCTTTACTCTGCCAGCCTCTCTAATATCATATTAACCAAAGTTATCAGCATAGAAGAGAGTATGGAGGCGTAGTTTATTAGCATTTCTAAGGTAACAGCTAACGAAGTAATTATTTCAAATAAAGGACGGGGTGCCCCAACAACCACTCTCTCAATGAGTTAGCAAGAGAACAAAAGAAGAAGGAAGAAACCCGTTGTTGTTGGACACTACCCTATCTCTTATTAATATAACGCGACAATGATTTAGCTTTATACTAGACCTACGGTCTTCAGGAAACTTCAAAATCCCATAACACACCATAAAAAAAATAAGTATATAAAGAAGAAATAATTGTTCTAGTATTAGAATTTAGATATTAATTATTTTCACGTATTACGGACTTTGAATACTTAATATAAATTAAGGATTTTATTATGCTTAATATTATATATGTCTGAATTATTAATTATCTGAGTATATTATTATTGAGTTCTTTACATTATTGATTCATTATTATATTATTATTATTATTATTATTATTTATTTATTATTATTTATTTAAATGATATATAATTATAATTATTATTTCAATAGTATTATCTTTAGCATTATAATTAGGATTAAAAATTTTTTGTATTATATTATTTATTTTTTATTCTTTTATATCACTTAAAAATTACTATGTTTTAAGTTATTTAGTTAATAAGTAAACATAAGTAATAATATTTGGTGTACTTAATTCTACGACTTAATAACATACCTGCGTACTACGTACACCTTTTATATACACCTGACCGACCCGATCGAGGAAGACGGAAAATCTAACATGCAGGGAGGGACAAACACAAACGGCTGCGATGCGAATCGTCAGTAAGTTGAGAGGAAAAGTATCTTCATAGTACTATAATGACGGTGGCAGAGTATCGCATGATATACGAATCTCGT
>JABUQX010028761.1:17500-40947 GCA_015478945.1 Trachelipus rathkii | reverse complement strand
GGTGAATGAAGTTCTCTAAAAGAAACGATGTTTGAGGATTATATAAGACAGCAAACAAAAAGGAAATTACTAAAGGTGCATACGTAGGAGAAAATAAGACGGTAAATAAAACAGTTTGGGAAAGAGAAATGATGCGGATTTAACAAGGGAATAAGAAAGCACTTCTGGAAGGACAGCCGCGAATGATTGGAGAATGAGCAATAAGGGAGAACCCTCGCCTTAGACATAACAAATGGAATAGGGATGCGTGCTTTTGTAACTGAATGAAATGGATGTGCAGGGGAGTGCCTAGGTACAAAACACTTTTAAAATCTGTTTTATATATTAGCCAGTGAATGACATGAAGGTGATTAAGTGAATGTGTGGTCATATGATGGTGCCGAAGAAGGAATAGGAATTTGGAGATCAGGTCATTAGTAAGGAGGAGAGGGTATCAAATATGAACCACAAAAGTGAAAGAATGATTAATCTGCAGGTATAGATGGAAGAATTACTGGTGAAAGAATCAAGAACGGAGGGCGTTGATGGAGGATTGAATGGAATTTGGACAAGTTTGTCTAATGTAATAACAGCGTTCTAGGGAGAGGTTAATATAGTTCCGAATATGTAAATTGGAAGAGAAAGCAGTAATAGTACCCTTAATAAGAGGTAAGAGGAAGATAGACGGAACTAGAATATAGGGAATTGAGTTTATGAGTGTTACCCAAGCTCAAATGTACCACAAGATTCACCCATCAAAATTTGCACTCCTTCTCTCCCTCTCCCCCTCCTCATTCCTTTCCACACACCAACACAAACACACATTCACACCACACCACTTATTTTCCCCGTTTCCTTTCAATCTTTGTTTCAGTCACAGCAGAGCAAATCACAATTTGCCAATTTTCTAAATTACACTCCATCACCGGCTATTCCTTTTCCCAATCACTTTATTACACCTTGACATTCCAAATGTAATTACCCATAAGATTCCGTACAATTTCGCCGAAAATACATAGAAGGACCGTCACGGCGATCACAGACCAATCATCGAAGGCTTGCATCAGATTCTAGCAAGAGATAGCGTAGGTACGTGGGCGAGCCACCCAACTACCCCATATCCCTTAGTCGCCTTCTACGCACGCAGCGACACACAGATGTGCAGGCAATCTTTCCTCCCACACTATGGATACATGGAGTAGTAGGGATGTTTCTGTAAAATTAGTATGTCATCAGCAAGAGGGGGTAGTACTAATTAAGTATGTGACATATGAAATATGAGTTGGATAAATTGGTGAGGTCAGTAATATGATTGCCTGGAAGATGAGTAGTGTAAAGAAATATGACACAAAAGAGAAAGGGCCAACACCATTAAATGGGAGAAAATAATTTTCAACCGCTTACGGACAGTCTACTTCTCTTACTCCATCAATCTCTCTGCATAACTCTCTTCTCATCCTCTCCTCTCTCATTACATCTCTTCTCTCTCTCTCTCTCTCTCATCTCTCACTCTCTCTCTCTCTCTCTCTCTCTCATATCTCTTCTCTCTTCTCATCTTCTCTCATCTCTCTCTCTCTTCTTCTCTGGCTCATCTCTCTCTCTCTCTCGTCTCATTCTCAACTCATCTCTTCTCTCCTCTCTCATCTCTTACTCTCTCTCTCTTCTCTCTACCATCAGCATGATCTCTCTCTCTGATCTCTCTCTCTCTCTCGTCTACATACTTTCTCTCCTCTCTCTCTCTCTCTCCTCTCTCTCTCTCTCTCTCTCTCTCTCTTCTCTCTCATCTCTCTACTCTCTCATCTCTCTCTCTCTCTCTCTCTACTATCTCTCTCTCTCCATCTCTCTCTCTTACTCTCTCTCTCTCTCTCTCATCAATCTACTCCTTCTGCTCATCTCTCTCTCTCTCTTTCTCTCTCTCTCTACCTCTCTCTCTCTCTCTACTCTCTTTCTCGCTACTCTCTCTCTCTCTCGGCCATATATATATATAGTATTATATATATTATATTTATATATATTATATATAATTATAATAGTTATATATATATAATATACTATACTATATATAGTCATTAATTTAAGACTGTTCTTCTTTTCTAGATCAAATTTAATGAATGCCAGGGCTTTAAGAAGATACACCACATTCATGCACCTCAGTTTCCAAAGAATGGCTTAGCTTTAGAATTTTACCCTCTTCATGGAATGGCTTAGACATACACCATTCCACGCACAAGCACGATGGTTTTCTGATACACTACTCGCCTAAGGGAGCTTTATGGACCCAAGTTAGTGGTAAGTCGATGACATGCATAGATGATAGGCTAGTCTTTTAATAAGCAACTATTTTTTTCATATATATTAATAAATTATTCATATTAAAAATATAAAGGGACTAAAGTCTTGAGTGTGCTAGGGTCTACAATAGAGGGATGTTGTTACCTCGTGTTAATGACATAAGTAGTGAGACTATGCGTCAAGAATAAAGGTATAGATACTAAAGTACATGATATGATCTACAAGTTCGTGTAATAGATGGACAATCTAATTAGGCTCGTGTTTAGGTCGTGAGAGAATTGACTAAAATGGAGGAATGAACGATATCAGAGTTTGTGTAGTGGTGAGAAAGGGGTAAATGAGAGAATAAACTGAAAGTATGTTAGAGGATGGTTTAGGTTATGTGAAATTGTTGTATGAGATGATAGATCTTTTGCGATTTAGCTGATTATAAGTGCGTTAGTGTGCTGGGGAAATTGACCGGCTGGGAGACAGGAAAAAAAGAAGTAGATTGAATCAGTAAAGAATGCCTGGAGGAGAGAAATGTGAATTGGCAGAGGCGAGAAGAAAGGTGAATAAATAGGAGATGAATGGCGGGGTTTTGTGAGGCGGGTTATGGTTGTGCCCCACTGGCGCTAAGGGAATGAACCTTAAATTGCGACCGATGGCATTCAGTGAGGGTCCGTCGCGGTTACCTTGAAGCCTCAGAGTGTATTTATGACTATGACACAGTTCGGGCTTTCTTCTTTCGACTATGACTTCATTATTCATTTTCACTACTTTTATCTGTTTTTTTTGCCATGTTACGCAACTATACCCCAAGGTCTATGGAAGAGTATACAGGTGACGGGTGATGATGGTTGAATGAGCTTGTGTTTGACCTCCTACCTGCTTAGCTGATATATCTCAGTTAAGTCGGTCTTATAATTATAAGAGATTTTAAATCCGCTGTAAAAAGATGATGTCCCTCCCGATGACATTGCGGATAATATTAATATCTTAGAGTTGAACTGAGTATAGTATTCATTAATGTTTTTAGTACTTATTCAAACACACTTTATTCAGATATACCCAATGATATGACTTCACTTTGCTTCTGTGTTGCTCTCTTTGGTTGTTCACTGATTATCGTGCTTCGAAAGAAAATTTGCCGTTCGCTATATCAATAGGTGAATTAAAGGAACAGGACGTTTGATACGCTATATGAGGTTCTTCAATTACGTACAGAGAGTCCTGTTTCAGTAAACTTAACCATCATATAATAATATTAATTCTTCCTAATAGTAATAACTTTGTAGGTATCTCTTGATTTCCTTGCACCTTAAAATATACGTACTTACCATTCTACACATTATTGTTTACCTTTATATTCTTCAATCCATGATGACGCGTCCTTTTCTTCGACAACGACGTAACCACAACCATGCTCTACTACATATCTATGCTCAAAACATTGACATTAGAAGGGTCAAGAATTATTTAGCCTGACGCTCGTAACACGACACAAGGGCGAAGAAGCGTGATTAATAGGTAGAATCAGTTCAAACATATCTGGTAGGAAGCTTGTACCCAGAATTATTAAAAGAGCCATTAGTCTTATCAAGAATCTGTCGCTTTACTAGGAGACTATGAAGATGAATTTATCGCATAATACGTCTTTAACAAAGGGCACATCTCTAACTACACTGTTAAGTATTTCGTCCCTGTGTCATAGAGTCTGTTACTCGATCTCTCAACTCGTACGTGATCACTTAATACTCGCATCATAATATTCATCTTCTCATATGCGCTCAGAAGATTTCACTTAATAACTTCTCATCCCTAGACTATTTCTATTTCGTATCAATTATTACAGTGACTCGCTCATATCTAGTCCAAGCCTAAGCATTATTTACACCTCAGTATTCGCTGCTACTTGTCCACACAGTAGCGCACTCGGCTTCCAGCTCAGAATGTCTTCATTTTCAGTAGCAACTTGTTGTTTCCTCGATATGCTGATCTAAATACGTGGATGTATATGAGCTAATAAATATCCTCATTACTAAGTGAAACACAATCGCGCATGAGGAGTTACCTAATTGTGATGCTTACCAAGACGAAGATGTGTTCCCTCTTGATGCCACTGGGCCAAGTCATACACTCAGGAAGTATATGACGAAATTGATGAATCTCTCGTCTTAAATTGAGCAACAAGTGAACGATATTCTAATAGACCACTGCAGACTCGTCACGTTAGATTATAATTAAGCTATAGCTCATATATCAAATAAATCATTGATTGTGTAAGCTTGCATATCCATATTCTAATCTAGTATTATATCTATATAAACATTTTGTTTATACCTAAATGTCAGAGCTTGACGATCAATAAATATCAAATATATATAATGTATAAATGTATCATTGTACATTAGCTACAAAAATACATTAAATTAACTTGGCTTAAATTGGTGTCTGCGAAGCACGCTGATTACTCTGCTAGTTCCTCCAGTCTTCAAGAACGCATTTTAGACTGGCATGATGTATTATGGCTGAGCTGCGATTAGAAGAAATTATATCTTCTAAGGGAAAGAAGGGTTGTAGGCTAATCACACTTATACCTAATTCAAATAATCTTCTTCAGTCGGGTTTCTTTTGTTGAAATGTCCGTACGGATCACTCCTAGCGAATGGATTTAAAGTCTGGATTGCTATCGATTCTCGGATCAGTGCTGATATGTATGATTATTATTTCTTCCATAAAGTAATAGCATGCTAATCTGCATTTTTGATACTGTGTGAAACGATATGTAGTTTCATTTTGCAAAATTCGAGGTGTACAAGATACTAAAACACATGATTTAACGCCTAGAAAACGGGGGAGGGAGAGCGGAGGGATTTTAAATATATAAAGAGAATTAGAAAAAAAAGTTAACCATTCTGCGTAACAAATCAAATCCGGTTGACATCGAGTTACATTAGACTTGTTAATTAACTTTATAACGTTTATTATAGATTTGTTATATCGACTCGAGCAAGTAATTTTGTTATTTGAATGTAATTGATATCACTTAAATTCCTCATTTTTATCTGCTAATCTATTCCTGGATAAGTGTAGTACGCATTTATCCATTTTATTCATAGTTTTAAAAAAAAATTCATGGACATTTTTGAAGTGTGGATTCAGAGAAAAACTTCAAATATTTATACAGTATTTTAATGGAACCATATTGGGTCTTTGGAGTTTGAAACATGATTTACTGATAAAATACACAAATGAAAAATAAATTTATTTAAGGTTTTTCTGAGAAAAAAAGTAAACTTTTAATTTTCAAGTTTTTTTCTTTTTTGTTTTTTTTTTTAAGTTCACACCCCACGGGGCTAGCCCTTTTCAAAGGAGGGGAACTTCTCTAAGGAAATAAAGTTTATTTTTTTATTATTTCTAACCTGGGGAAAATTTTTTTCCGAAACTTAGTTATAGGATTCGAACCCGCGACTATGCCATGCGACTCCGTCGCTCTATTGCATTTTTCCTTTTTCATAAAACCCTAAAAAATAAGGCCACAATTTAGCAAATTTGAATGCTAAAATAACTCATTCTATTTGAGAAACGTATTAAAATTTTTGTTCGAAAAACTATATTTAAGATTAATAGTTTTTGTTTACTCCATATTCATAATTCACGAATTGGAGTTATTGTTGTAAATTAACAGCTTTTTGCACATGATACAGAGTTAGGAATACTTTCAAAACATATTAATATCTTTTAATTTTTAGAAACGCAGTGTTAATTATAACGAAGAATATTTTAGCTAAATTTATGAATTTATGTTGATTGCATATTTTTTACGAATCTTAGCTTTTATTCAACTGATTTGACGTTTACACATTGCTCTGAAGGCTACAAATGATCATATTAGATCCATTTCGACACGCCATTCAAATTCTATCTAATAACCATAGAAAGAGACGCTGATCACCAGCGGAAACATCTAAAGAGCATTTCAAGATTGGCAACGTGGGGTGGAGCTAAAGTATTTTGTTTAAGAGCTATTAAGTATTACAAGACTATGTCTGTATATGTGCCAATTTTCAAAATGTGCCACGATTATTAATGATTTATATATAAATATTATATTATATATAATATATAATATTATATATATATATACAATATATAATATTAGATATATATATATCATATATAATAATATATATATATATATATATATATATATATAGTAATATATATAATACAGATATTAATACTATAATATATACAATTCTTCTTACGTTTCTTTTCTTTCTTTCTTTCTGTTCTTTCTTCTGTGCTCCTTCCTCTTCTTCAGGTCTTATCTCGTCTTCTTCTTGTTACTTCAACTCCTTTATAGTCTTTCCTCTTCTTCATTATCTTCTTCTTCTTCTTCCATCTGTCCATCTACTTCTCTTCTTCTTCTTATTCCCCACGTACATGAGGTCGAGGTGAATGGAGGAAGGTTGGTGCCGATACATTAAATCCTTGTGAATTGCAAAAGGCACTAAGTCTTAAGGCCCGTTAAAATTATTTTGTCACCAGGTAATTAATACTAACTAGTATTGAACGATGTTTTGATGAGATGGTTTCGTCCCTAAGTCTTCAGTGTGTCCTGGATGAATAAATATAGCGAGCATTGTTTGGTCTAGGGAATGATTAGATAAAACACAGCGAATTGAAGTGTTCTAGGGAGATTATGTGGTGTAAAGGCAAGCGTTCGAATCGAAGCAGCAATAAATGTGATGTAATTTAAGATGGTTTGATCATATTGAAAGGATGGAGATAAGTCGGCTGGCTATGCGAATTTTTCGTGTGGTAGAGTATGCCTCTTAATCGAACCAGTGAGAGACCGAAGAAAAAAGTGTTATTGAGTCACCCAATGGATGGAAAGGAATGCGATTGTGGCAGAGGCGAGAAGAAAGGCTGACGCATATGAGAAGTGAATAGGAGGGTTTTATGTCGGGGTGATGTTGTGAGGCCTGCGCGCAAAGGAATGACACCATACTTGATGAGATATCGCAGTGACGTCATCGTGGCAGTTTTTGTGAAGCCTTGGGTGGAATATTTGCTACGAGCTTCACTTAGGGATGGTAGGGGGAGCTTCTATATCATGCTTCTATCTTACTATCTACTAAACTATCCTATTTCCGTGCGTGTTACCCATGCCTACGCCCATATCCAGTTGGCGCGAGTGGAGAATAAAACAAAGAATATTATATATATTATATATATATTATATATATATATATATAATATATATATATATATAGTAATTATATATGTATATATAATATATATAATATATATAATATATATATATACTATATATATATATATATATATTATATATAATATTAAGTTTTAAATATAAGAAAAACAAATAGGAAATTTTGAAATGTTGACAAAGAATTATGACGCCTATGATATGATTGAAGTTGTCCGACACACGAAGGCCAATACGATTAATATTCACCAAAGGTGATTAGTTATGATTCTATTTTTTGTTTGCACTGCTAATTTAATAGAATGTTTTACTATAGTAAATTATTTGCTAGCTGTAAAAATAACGGTAACATGTAACTCCTTTCTTATATATAGTGCTAGTAGTCGTCGTGTTTCTTTTTGAGAATTATTTTGTTTTGAGTCACCTTTGTGATTACGGTACTTCCCATCTTTCTTCTTCCTCTTTTTATGAGGATCTGCGATTATACGTAATCTTTCTTTTTCTTTTAAAGATATCTTTAAATCAGTTTTCTCTTTAGACGTCATTTGCTTCTTGCCCATGGGTTTTGCAGTTTCTCTTGAAGATAACTTGTTCCTTCTGAGTATTGCGTTTTTGCCTCTTTTAAACTTCTTCAACTTGGCTAAGTCAATTGGATATTTGAAAAGTAATAAATGCAGATCTTTACTGAATAACTAGCTTCCTAAGATAAAACTAATGTCACTTCTGTCAGCAAAAATATAATTTAATCCTGCACCGTTTCATTTATCGATCTCTACATACTTTCCCCCTCCCCAGCTATTATTTTTCATTTACTAGTTTATGTAAGGATGGTAAAATGAAATTCTGTTTGTATTAATATGCTCTTTCGATGCGTAGGCGTAGCAATTGTGAATGCAGATGTGGTAAATCTCTCAATGTTTCACAGTTTATTATTTTTCAGTGTGCCATCAATACAAATATATTGCAGATGGTATCGATTAATTCGCAGTTCTTTCTTATTCCTTCGTTGTTTATTACACATTTTAATAGAGCGTCGTTTTCCTTTCAATTCTTCATATAGTGGCAGAGTGACTGGATATCATTTTGTCTATTATAATAAATGTATAACTTCAGAAAATAGACGAAAAATAGCCTGGATGGCGTTATTCACCGTGTCAAAAGAAGCGTCCTTCGAGTCGGTGTTGACCCTTGTTAGACTACACTCTATATCGAAATATAGAACCGGTAGAACGCTTGCCAATAAAATGCTTATGAAAATTAGAATGTAAAGCTAGCGTCAAGATTTAAGGATAAAGAATCGAGGCTATAGGAATGTGAAGAACATTAAATTTTCGCAACCTTAGCATAATCCTCAGATTTTTTACTCCTCTTTAATAACTGTTGCCACATGGGATTTCAAAGCTGAATTGCTAATTTTATTGAAAATTAAAAAATTATGTTTAGCAGAAGAAGAACTCAATAATGAACAAGCATTTATTGCATATATTAAGCAAGTTGCGTCTGATATCCGCTCAAATTCAGGCAGTCTAGTAAGAGACGTCTGTGTCATCGTTTTTTTTTTGGGAGGGGCGGGCAGTGACATCTTCGACAGTAGGGGGATGGAGGGTGCATTATGAATTTTAGATTTGTATTCGAAGGAGGGGGATTTGGTTGGCCCCTAGCGAGCGGAGAGGGAAGAGATTACTCGGTTTTGACGGTTCAAAATTTGTCTGTAGGGGATGATATGCGGAGGGACGTACTCGAAGTATGGTGTTATTTTGGAATATGCATTAAATCGTTCTTAGATGATGGGGGTGGGGTGGGGGGGGGGGGGGGGGGGGGAAAACGTTGTTGTATATTGTATATAATAGTATTAGGCTTTGTGGGAGAAAAGTTTTTTTTTTCCTTCTAGCGTGTGTTAGTGGTTGTTCTAATGTTTGGGATGTAGGAGGTGATTGACAGCCTATCATGTCAAGACAGGCTTTTATAGGGAGAATTTTTGTTTCCGTTAAGTAGATGAGTGGGTGGTTGTGGTTGGGAAGCAACCTATATATTATTTCGAGAGCTTTTACTTTTGTACAGTTTCTAGTCTTTCTGATTTTAGTGATATAGTAGAGCACCCAGGCAACCCTGATGCGTGTTATATGGAGGGACAGAGATATTGTTTGTGTATACTAATTGTTTAGGATTATTTATGTTTGTCAAGGTATTGTTAGAGTTAATGCTTTTCAGCGCGTTTAAATTTATATGTGGTCTTAGACGTAATATGTTGCTTTGTATGTGTGTGTAGGGGGTTGGAATGTTTATGTGTATCAAAAGTCAAATCTAGGATGGTGGGTTGTTTGATTAATAGGAAGTCTATTTTTGATAGGAAACTTGCTGGGTTTATTGTTCAATTCTTTTCTGTCTGAGATGAGTAATGTAATAAATGATTTTTTTGAGGTGATGCAGTCATTTTATTTGTTGTTAGCCATTTTTCCAGTTGGTTTATATAAAATTTTTCGGGTGTTCAAAACTAACGAATACCCACGGATAGACCGCCCCGAAGTCAGGAATCGGGGTCTCTCGGCCTCTAGGTGCGGAACTACGGGGACTAATTCCCCCCCCCGGGGATTAGAAACGCTCCCCAACTCGTCACCAATCGGCTCGAGCCCACCTAAAAAGGAGGGGTAAAGAGTTTATGAAGCCGTGAATTGTCAGGCTATTAATTTTATGAAGGTTTTTATAAAGCAGTGTTAAAGATGTTGGGTTAAAAGGATGGGCTCCCTGGGCCCAAGATACTCCATTATAATTAAATTTGTCATGTCGCGGAGTAGTGACTTCCTTGAGACTCTAGCCCTGTACTATCGGGGAAGGAAATCTTGATACATTTTTTTTTCTTTTGATGGTATAGAATATGACATTTAATAATTTTGTTTATTAAGATGTGACGGGAAACTGCATATCAAATCCTTGTTGGTGTTCTCATGCTTATTAGAAGAGTACGAGAAGACGAGCGGATGCAATTTGTTTAAAACGAGTAAGGACGATGTTAAGTTAGGATCGGTTGGAGAGTGTAGAGGAGTGTTATAATTGTTGGATTCCTGAATGTTGTGATGTTATCATAGATTGTGATTCTCGATTGAGGGTAATGAAGGTGGAATATATTATATTAGAATTTAATTTTCGAGAAATAGTACTTGGGATAATTGCTAGAGAACTAGAGGTAAATGATATTAGGTCTATACGAAATGGGTTTGTTAGGGAAGGGGCAGGGTGTTAGGTTTTAGTATAGGGATTATATGTGGGTGTTTCCAGAGTGGTGGAAGAGTGTGTTTGTTTGCCATGCGACGTTAAATGTCTTGAGTTATTGTTGGGCAATGGCTTTGGTCCATGTTTTTAAAATGAATTATTGGATATATTGGTCAGGTCATAACAGCTTATGAGTTTTTAAGGTTTTAAGTGTTGTAATGCATTGTTGAGAGAGGAAAAATTAGTTTCATTTTGTAAAAGACTCTAGATTTTAGATCTATAAAGGTTATGTAAGAACTTAACAGTTTTCTCTTCTTGTAGTTGATGCTTTGTGTGTGTGTGTGTGTGTAGGTGTGTGTGTGTGTGTGTGTGTTTTAAAGATTTGTGTGTAGGGTGTTTATAGTTGGATTGGATGTTGATTCTGAGTGAGAGAGCATGAAAGATTTGCCAAGTGTGGTTAACTGATTTTTGCGAGTATATCGGTAACAGAGGAGAATATCAGGGGATGTGGAGTCTGATTTGTTGTTCGATGGTTGGTTTTGCTTATTGAAGAACCCTGAGCGAATGTAAGTTGTTTATAAGTTTGTCACCTCTGGGGGTGTGTGACAGTGATGTTTAAGCCATGCATGAGATGCATTGTGCATTGACAGTCCCGGCTAATTTCAAGTTTACTTATATTGTCAGTCATAAAAGGCGATTAGGTCTGGGATATATCCCGAGGACAATGTTGCATATAATGTAGATGGGGAATAATTAAAAATTAAGCTAGGTTGTATGATTAATACAAAGAGTTACTTCACACTGCACTGGAAACAGAAAGTAATTAGAAGAATATGACGACAGTCGAAAAGAATAGCCCAGCCTTACGCCCCATTTATACTCCCAATACTCACGAGAACCCATTGCACGATCAGAAAAATCCACCAGAGCCACGGCAGACTTGCGACGCGACCCTCACCGTGCATCTTCATTCAATGGTAGGGATTTTCATCCTTTGCCCAGGGGCCAAAACATATCCCTCACAAAATCCCGCATTTACTCCCTATTATCGGCGTTTGCTAATCTAGACATCTCGCCCAAACCTGCACATTCCCCCTATCAGTCATTCCCTTTACCTAACTTAAATCAACTTTTTCGCTCGGATCTCACAGCTGGTCGATTCCCAATTCACCACCCCCCCCAACCCCCCCCCCCCCCCCGCCTATATAATCCGCTTAATAAACCGACTATCATCCATGCCTTCCACATGACCAAACCATCTGAATGTACTTTCATTTATTCTTTTCTTTCTACTCCTTTCTTCACACCACCACAAACTCTCCAAATTTATTCATTCTCCATTTATTCATTATTCATTATTCACTACACCCCTAAGATTGTCATTCTGAACACATTGTACTTGTGAGATCTCTATACCTCTATATTCCAGACCATAGTTTCACTATTACATTTAACACAAACAGGTAACAAAATACCACTCCCATTGTTCAAGGACCCTAGCGGCACTCAAGAGTTGTGTTCCCTTTACTTCCACTAAAGATTTAATAGCACCAGCCACCTTCCGACCATCACAACTTGGTTACTACACTCGTGCATCATCCGTTGAACTTTCTCATCCAACATATTATCCTAGGATATTTAAACTGGACAGTTGTTCCAGTTGCTCACCGATATATATATATATTATATATAATATATATATATATATATATATAATATATATATACTATATTATATATATTATATATATATATTATAGTATATATACTATATATATATATATATATATAAACTTCTTTTTAACGTGCTTTATCACCTTCTCAGAAGAGCTTAACACCGAGGGACTACAGAAACATTGAACTTTAAGGCGGCTTAGTCCCGAAGCCTGTCAGTCACCACGTGTTCACGAGCAGAGCTTTAATTCATTGCTCCCTAGAAGATAAAACTCCAGACTGACTACGCGGCAGGATTGAACCAGCGTCTGTCTCGCATGAGAGTCGGCGAGTCAAACTCCTACGCCACGAGGACGTTTCTATCATATATAATATATATATATATATATATTATATATATACTTATATATATATATAATAGTATATATTATATATAATATATATATATATATCATATTTATATTATATATATCTTACTATTATTACTATATATATATATATATATATATATATATATTTATATAATATATATATTATTATATATAATATATATATTAATATATTTATATATTATATATATATTATATTATATATATATTATATATATATATATATAATATATATATAGTATAATATATATAGTTGCACCCCTCGGTGGAGTCTGTAATGTTGCTTCATCCCTTCTTTTCATCACTACCTTTTAAATGTCTCACTCCATTTTTGATAACTATGTCGCGGAACTTGTCCTGCCCACTCTCCTGCGCCTCTAGTTAGGGACCTTGTGGGCCTCTGATATATATATATATATATATATATATATTATATATATATATATATAATAACTATATATATATTAATTTATTTAATATCATTATATATATAATATAACTATATATATATATATTATATATATATACTTATAACTATGATATATTATATATAATATATATATATATACATATATAATCTATTATATCATCTATATTACGGTTGTACTACCGAAAGATGAACGATTCATAAATTTCTTATTACTTGTGATGATCGGAAATATAGCCGAGTTTACGTTGCCAGGCAAAAGACGGTGATCTAGATTTGAGGCGACGACGCATTGATGGAATATATGCACACTATTAGCAATGATTAATATCTATCTTTTTTATATAAGTTCATTATTATTATCATATTATGCATTGTTCTGATTTAATTATTACTTCCTTGAATATTCTAGGGATATTATTGTGAATATGAAGTCTTTATTTTTTATAGTCATCAGTATAAATTCTCGTAGTAACGACGTGCGGCGGAAATTTATTTACCAATTATTTAAAAGATGCTTCAAGTTTTTTCAAGTAAATTCAGTGCCATTATCGGTAAGAACCATGATCTCTGCTTGAACAGGTTCGGCAACATATTAATTTTGTTAATTATTGAGAAAGGAAACACAATATGCGACGGGTTTATTATCTCTGCTTTCACAATTTTCTTTTAAATTGCTCCGAAAATGAAGCTTTGATGCAGGAATGAATAATTTGACTATTATACGATTTACCGTAAGGAAAGGCCCTATGAGAATTTTATAGAAACAACACTTGTACATAGTCTCTGTAGAAAATAGATAGTTATAGTGAATCGTAGGCTGATATTTGTGGACAGAACAATTATTGTAGTTGGATTTGGGTTGACATTGTTCATTGTCAACCGACTTTTCACTCAGCGTTGCAGACTTTCCTAGGCACGAAAAAATTCTTCTGCTGCCTCGCATTCGCATTAGCGATAAACCGAACCTTTTTGGAATATCATTCAGTTGATATTGTATGTCTAAGGAGAAGTGATATTCATGAAGTGCTTTATAAGACATATAATTCTTTAGGTCAAATTGGTTAAATAAATCTATGGGAGATTTATTGGATAATTCAGCTTGAACTCTTTCACTGTTGGGCAATACGAGGGAAAGCTTAAGTCGAGGGAAACAGAATACATTAACAATCCTTCAATCGAATTGAATCTACACTTCACAAATGCAGCACGCCCCATAGCTGGCCATCGCTGACCAGCGGCGCTTCCTTATAAGACTCTTCTAACGTTAGAACTGGCTATCATATTAGACTTTTTAAAAATAGATGTTTCTCAGCATTACAATGACCTTCCTCTTTATTATACGCATTGTAATATACTTGATGCCATACTTAGCTATATGACAAGATGCAGCTGTCTATACAGAGTCTTTCTAGAATCTATACTTATCCCGAGAGTTGTTACGAATATATGATATTAATCAGATCTTCACAATGCTCTCACGAGGAACGCTAAAGCTACTATGATTTCAGATCGTACTATTGACGACTTATGACTATCTATCTATTATATAAGATCATAACGTGGCATGATGACTCTATGCTGAAGCAAACATTGTCGTGCACATCAATAGTATCCTCTATAGAATCTCGTCTGTACACCAATGTTATCTGATAACTGCAGATAACATGGAAGGGTGGGAAGCGACTCATCGCACGCGAGTGATGCCCATAGGGCACGTAAATCAGTGTATATTGCCATGTTGGCTGCGAATCGTTATGGTGCACGAATCGCTAGTCGGGCATCAGTTCTCGACGAATGCGTAGATCGCCACTATACAACTCATCGATCACAACAGCATATCGTCATCCCTGACGGATTGACGACTACATTATGTCGCGCCGCGATAATAAGAGCCTCATGCTATCTATCCCCACCTTTTGACTTCGTATCGATACCTGATACATAACTCAAGGAACATATGCGTGTATGCTATGTAGGTAATCATGTGTCTGATCTTAATAGATCGCACTAACTCATCTAGTAGCTCCACTATCTAGTCACGAGATATATCCACATGCATCGAACGCTCTGACGTTCTTGTATTCATGTGATGGACTATATGCAACGTATGAGACGTACAGCTCTCCAGTTGTATAATATCATAGCCAATCCACTCCAGTAGGTAGTAAGTGTTTTTAGGGCAGTATTAGAATAGGAAGAAATGTTGAAAGTTTCATGTAAAGAGGAAAATCACAATATTGCGAGATTTGGGACGCCCATTTGTAGCCCCACAAAAAGGACAATTATTCTTAATTTTCAGACAATTTGGATGGGGAAACTGCCCAACCGCAGCTAATTTTCTGACTTTCTAAAACGCCATTATTCGGGTGTTTTCTGTCTGTAGTCAATTTTTTTGGCATTTTCATTTTTTTCAGACCTACCTTTTGTTGACATTTATTCCGTATCAACTACAATTGTTTTATCGAAATGACTTTATTACAAACTTGAAATACTTGCATAGATGGGTCTATTACGCACAAAATGGACAATTTAGTTTTTTTGATTTTGGAAAATTGTGCTCAGCAATTAAGATTAAAAAAAAAGTTAGGTTTTGAAAATTGACACATAGCTGAGCACAATTTTCAAAAAGTCAAAAAACTACTTGTGCATTTTTTTGCTTTATGGATCCATCTGCATATGTTCAAGTTCTGAAGTTCATTTCGAAAAAAAATTTCTGGAAGAACTTGATACGAAAAAATGTCAAAAAATTAAAGTTCTTGAAAAATGAAAACCTGGCAAAAATATGACTACAGACACTTAAAAACACCCGAAAATGACGTTTTTGACAGAGGTAAAAAAAAAAAGCTGCGGTTTGCATTTTTTCCCCATCAGAATTGTCTGAAAACTCAAAGAATTTCATGTCACATTTTTTAGGTAGGGGGAGCAAAATGGGGTTGAAATTTTCTCGATCACGTGACCATGTATTAGATCAAAATTGATGTTTAAAGAGGAAATATAAATTTCAATTCTATACTTTTCCAAACATATCACCGGAAAACTCAAGTTTTATATTTTTGGTACAAGTATTCTTTGACCTATTTATTTAAGCTACATAAACTTTCTCTTTTTCAATAATACCCAAAAGTTCATTAAATGTTCTTGATGAATTAAATAAATTAATATTTAATTACTTATTTTTATATTTATATTATTTATAATTGAACTCGAAAATTTTATGAAGACAATGGAGAACAGTAAATAGTTTAAACTTAAAATTAGAGAAGTGGTGGAGTATCTTTAAAAATTAAATAAAAGAGATGGAGAATAGTTTTCTAACTTAAAAAGAGACAATGTGTGGCAGGTATTCTTACAAAACAACTTATTAATAATCTACCCTTATCCTTCGATGTAATAGCTTATATTGTTGTAATTTCTGAAAAAATTTATAGTGCTTTCCTATGTAGAATTACAAAAGTTAGACTGTTGGATAATAACATTGTCCCTGGAATGAAAAAAAATTTGAATGGGATTTCAAAAATTTGAAAGAGAGTGAGAAAGGTTAATTAAAATTTACGTGGTGTAAATTTCTTAGAAGAATAAATTAAAAAGGATCTGTATTCAGATATTAAAGTTTAGAAATAGATTTAAAAAAAACAATTCTGAGAAAAGCTAAAAATTTGTATTCTGGTCGTTTATTTTCATTGTAGACAAAAATAAAACATTAGATTCGCAATTTAAGAAAATGAGGAAAGTTACGAGTAAAATTGATCTCTTATTAAATGCTAAAATTACGCGCTGATATGCAATTCTTCAGTTTTGCAGCACTTTTATCCGCCATTGCCTAATCTGCTCTGACATGCCCAATTAAACTATTAGCAGAAGATACATGCATACACGTGTAACTAAATTGTTCATTTTGAACATGAATTTCATTGTTATGCGCAAATGAGCTCCGATGTTTTAAAATGTGCGGCACAAAAGGTGCAATTCATTGCGCAATCAATCACTTTGTTTCAAAACACAAACTTATTAGTTGGACAGATTTCCAGTTGCATTTGTGCTCGCTATTAATATAAACCTTTGGTAGTGAATGACTTACAAAACCAATTTGTTTCACAACTAAAAATTGCATGTCAGCAGCACCTAGCCCTAGGCTAGTAAAAATTTTATAATAGACTTGCGTACCAAGTGATCAAAATAATTTAATGAAATCCGACACCAATTCCAATTGAGGGTCATGCGACTTTCAAAGCTGACTCCGATTCAGGTTGAGGATCACGTGACTTTCAAAGTCACTCCGATTCCGGTTGTGGATCACGTGACTTTCAAAGCCTATTCCAGTTGAGGATCACGTGACTTTCAAAGATGACTCCCATTCCGGTTGAGGATCACGTGCCTTTCAAAGTCGACTCCCATTCCGTTTGAGGATACGTGACTTTCAAAGCCAACTCCGATTCCGGTTTAGGATCACATGACTTCCAAAGCCGACTCCACATTCCGGTTGAAGATCACATGACTTTCAAAGCCGATTCCGGTTTAAGGATTCACCGGGGCTTTCAAAGCCGACTCACGATGTCCGGAATTGGAGGATCCGCGTTACTTGCAAGCCGACTCCAATTCGCGGCTAAAGATCACGTAGACTTTTTCAAGTTCCAAGGGTTCAAGTCAATTCTTCGTTAATATCTCGCAAAAGCCATAGTCTACCTGATTATTTAATTCCGCGGCAGCCTTAGGCTCTTCCCAATTACGACGCGAATAAATCGACCGGAGTGGAAAGATATTGAGAAGTACTCTTGTTTCCGTCTGTTTGAACGTTTTATACGCATTTCAATGACTTATTAAACTAGCGTTAAGCAACGATTCTGAACGCATGAGTTTTGAAGACTTAGAAAAACGCTTAGAATGATTATACTATTATTTATCATATGATATAATATATATATATATATATATATATTATATAACCTAGTATATATATTATATATATATTATTTTATAATATAATATATATATATATATATATATATAATAAATATATATATATATATAATAATATAATATATAATATAATATTATATATACTATTATACAAGTTCAATGCATAGCTTCAGTGGACTAGATGCGACTTTTCTCGTTAAAGATCTTAATTTAACTCTCACGAAATTGAAATGTATCGAATCCTCGATCTGGCTATCGTGAAACGGACACAAAACAATTGTCGTTTGATAGGAAGGAGATTTTCGGTAGTATTCATTACAGTATTTACCGCATAGTGACAATTACATTAATCTCAAATACTTACAAAATTCCCTAAAAACAGCCAACATCCTACAACAGAAGTTACAGAAAACAATCTGTGATAACATACAAAATCTCCTCGTCTCTCTCTCTCTCTCTCTCTCTCCTCTTCTCTCTCTCTTCTTCTCTCTCTCTCTCTCTCTCTCTATTCTCTCTCTCTCTCATGCCTTGTCTTAGCATAAGAAGTCACTCATTCATGGATGCGAACACCAAGACAACTCCACGGTGGCGCAAGAATTTGAAACTGACATTGAGCCGAAGCAGGGTTTGACACCAACCTAGAGAATGCTGCATTTCTAATCCACTTGCGTTAGGAAATACAATGTAACACAATCTTCTACTGACCAAGAAGCCTTACTGCAGTGCGTAATGAACCTATTATAATAATATTACATATATGATAATATATATATATTATATATACATAATATATAATATATATATATTATATATATAATTATATATATATATAAGATATAATATATCTATTATATATTATATAATATATATAATATATATATTACTATATATATACTATATATATATATATAGAAGCTGGCGCGGATATAATTTTTCTTGAGATGCGCCTATTTGGCCGCCACGGACCTAGGTTGCGCTAGCGCCTAATAGCTCCACTATATTATTTGTCACATCAGCGCCTTATTCGCCGTTTTGCTCCTATGCGACCTTTGAACACCTGCGACTTTTCGGCCGGCCGTAGCTGTTTTGCTAAATTTAATTTGCAACTAGTTACTTCTAGTGCCCGATAAATAAAAGCAATGCTTTTATAAGGAAGAAAAACACATTTATTAATTTTGTAATTGAAACACCGTAAACTTAAAATATCTAACTCTTATCTAATCTAACCATGTACATTGTAGGTAAAATGTTTACAAAGGAGGTTTAGCAAGAGAGATGAAAGACAGTTGAATAATTTAAGAGAAATAGTTAGAAAATTATTATAAACTGTAAGTCTCAAAATAAGAACAAAATACCATGAACAAATACTCTTAATTAAAATAATATAAACCAAGATTAAATCAAATATAAAACTAAAAAGTAAAACAATAACAAAATAATAAATACAACAACTAACATAATAAGAAATTCCCAATAAAGAGTCACAATTTAAAAAGCCAATTGATTTGCACCAGTCTTGGATTTTAAACGTGCTGTTAGTGCATTAAAGTATCTTAAAGATTTCCCCCCGATAAATTTGAAAGAATTAGGATAATGATTATGATGCCATTGATTGTGCCAAATGGTTTTCAAATATACTCTTTAGACTTCTTTAATTTTTTCTCTGAATATAATCTGTTTTTATATGTGGATTTTTTTATTATACTTCTTAAACAAAACGTTAATATATAAGCAATAGCGTAGGCAAGTTATCTCTTAAATTATCAACTTAAGGTAGAGAGCTTTGATATGCTTTACTCCGAAGCAGTTAAATGGTCCAGCAAAAATATAGAGAGGGATCTACGGACAGAAGTAGTATATGGAAAGCTTTTTTCTATAATTTTTAGATTATGTAATTGTTCGTTAGAATACAGATTTCGATGTTGCGAAATTAAATTCTTTGTCTACATTAATTGATAAAGATATAATTTGATATATAATAGATCCCAATTTTCAAAATGTTTCTTGATACATAATACTGGTAAGGTATTCCATATTCGAAAGAGGAATTGAGCAATGAATTAAGTTCTTGGAATTGTGATGAGTAGTAAACAGAAATTTAAGTTACTCAACATAAAGGAATGATCTCCATAGTTGTGACAGCATATTGATCAAGTGTTCGGTTAGGGAACGTTAGTGAATGGAACTCTATCGTAACCATCCTGTGTAGCAGAAAGATCCTTACTCAGTGTCTAAACGGATAATCATATTTTGAAGAATAAGAATGAGTTAGCGAAGGTTAATTTTTAGATAACGATGTGTATTGATAAGAACTATATGGTTTCTCTCTGTGAAAAACGAAGTAAAATATACGATGAATACTAATTGAATTATTCTGATCAAAGGACAGGAAATTAAAGTTATACCAAATAAAATAAGGTAACGTAAATTTACAATATTGAATACGGTCGTATTTATTTTAGTATTAATTATTATTTATATTATTTAATATTATTTATCTATTTTTAATTATTATTATTATTAATTATTATTTATCTAATTTTATTATTATTAATTATTAAAATAAATATATAATAATAAATTAATATGATAAAATAATAATATAAAAATAATATAATATTAATCAGATAATAATAATAATTATAATAATAATAATAAAATATAATAATTAATAATAATATATAATCAATTAATATATATAAATATTATAATATTATTTATTTATTATATATTTTATTATTATTTAGTTATTATATTATTATATATTATTTATTTTATATATATATTAATTATTATATATATATTATTAATTATTATTATTAATTATTATATATTATTATTATATTATTATTTATTATTTTATTATATTATATATATATTTCTACTTATATAATATATATTATATATAATTATATATATATTATATATATTAATATATATATATAATATATAATTAATATATATATATTATATATATAATTATTTATTCTTCACCTATATATACTTATATATATATATTTATATATAATATATTATTATATATTTATATTATATATAATATTTTTTGATATTATATAATATATTATAATATTAAAATATATAATATATATTTATATTATTATTATATATTAATTAATATATATATATTAATATAATAATATTATATATGTATTTTTACTATTATATTATACTTATTTATAATTATATATATTATAGCATGAGCTAACGCGCCTTCAAGGCTACGCACTGATATACTATAATATATATATATATATATATAGTATATATATAGTTTAATTATATATATATAATATAATATATATATATATATAATATATATATATATATATATAATATATATAATATATATATATATATAGAGATGAAGAGGAGAGAGAGAGAGAGAGAAAGAGAGGAGAGAGAGGAGAGAGAAGAGAGAGAGAGAGAGAGAGCAAGAGGGAGAGGATTATGGATGTAATTAGACATGAGGCCAAATTTGATTGCTTCACAATTTGACTGAGACAGAATGAATAAAACTGCTGAAGATGATGGCTGTCGTTGTGAAATATGTAGTGAACTAGATGAAGAGAATTAGGGAGTTACGACTTTGATTGAGTGGACAAGTTTAACAGAAAGTTATGGAATGGATTTATGTTTAAAGTGGCAGTACTACGATTCACTCATGGTTAAAATTTAAGATTTACAAAAAAAGTATATTTTGTGAAATTTACAATTTAGTATTCAATATTGAGGGTGATATGACGAAGTCGAGGACTTTCGGTGGAGATAAAATACTGAAAGTGACAGTTTTAAGATGTGGTGGTTGCGAGCTTAAGATTGACGTGTTGAGGCGATGAAAATGTTAATTGGATCCGGATCAAAGGAATGGTTATAAACAGGTAAATTGGGACGGGTGACGGGAGAAAATTGGAATGGTTAGGAGAGTGATTGATTTCTGTGAATAAGAGGTATGTGAGTAAGTAATCTTTTCTTTCAACACAAAACGTATTCATACAGTATACTTAGGAGGTATTAATAATTGGAGATGCTATTGAAGTGGAGTTAACTGATTTTGTGTTGGTGAGATTGATGTTGAAAATATGTACATTGAATGTTAAATTCAGTGGGGATGGAGTATGGGATTGTCGGTTTCCATTATGTTGTTTATGTTGAATAGTTGTGGGGGCTTGGATGAAGAGGAAAGAGGAAAGTTATAGAGAATTAAGAGTGAGAAGTTAAGTGAAAACTAATTCTGAATATTCGGAAAGTAATCATGCGCCACTTTTGCATAATTAAATCGTTAAATGTGAGGAAGATGAAACCAAACAAATCTGAAACAAAGAAAGAAAGCCGTTGTTATTAGTGCGAGAGAATAATGTGGATGTGCTAAATAGGAAGTAGGAATCTCAATGGTGAATTTTTGAATGAAGAAGTAGTGATGGAAGTGTAAAATAGTAAAAAAGAGGCATTGCTGAATCGTGCTAAAGCAAAAAGATAATGTTCCAAAGAAAAAAGTGTTGGTTATATAAGGAGAAAAAGGAAGAACTAAAAGTTGCATGCGTAGGAGAAAAAAGAGGTAACTGAACAGTTTGGAAAGAGGATGAATGGGGACTTGCAAGAGAATAGGAAACATTTCTGGAAGGAAGCGCGAAAGGTTAAGAATGAGAGTAGGGGAATCTGCAAGATAACGAAAATAGGGATAGTGTTTTAACTGATGAGAGCGGGGAGGAAACTATTCAAAATCTGCATAACATTGACAGTAATTAAGAGGTGATAGTAATGTTTGGGTTTAATGGTGCAAGAGGAAATAGGTATTTTTGGGGATGAGATAATAGTTGAAGAACAGTAAATCAAGGAGAAAGTTGAAGAATAGTATAAATCTGCAGGCATAGATGGATTACTGGTGAAATGTAAAAGTATTTGGGCGAGATGGTAATTGATTTGATTTGGAAAGTTGTGTATAAAGCGTTTATGGAGGGTAAAGATGCCGACAGATTTGGAGCGAGAGAGGGAATAGACTCCTTTATTTTGGGTAAAAGAGATAAAGGGGACTTCGTAATAACTATCTGGGGAATTAGTTTAATGAGGTGGTAGGAGAAAGACATTATGCCTGGGTATGTTTGGTTAGAAAGAGGGCCGTCAAAGGACTGAAGACTGATTGGTGAAGATAATGTTGGCATTAGAAGGGCGTGGAGGATGTGGGAGTCAAATGATTTGACATTGAAACAAATGATTGAGAAATGAGAAAAGAGAGCAATAAATTGTATTTAGGTTTATTTATTTGCAATTAGGCATATGACAGGATTAATTGAGAAGCTATGTGGCAGGTGTTAGGAATATAT
>JABUQX010028761.1:0-12500 GCA_015478945.1 Trachelipus rathkii | reverse complement strand
CTTTTGCCATGTAATTTCCTTACCATTAAAATATTCTGTTGATATTAACAAACCAATTGCCTCTTGAAATAAATTCCAAGCTTTTCTCGTCGCTCACGAGTGGATCATTTTCAAGGAAGACTTTATTTTTCGTTTCCCCATATTAAATTCAAAATTATACAATTATTACAAATATTAAAAGATTAAAAACTAAAATTTAAAATATACGAAAAATAAATGTGAAGATAATTAGATTGTCTTTTCTTTCTTCTCTTCTATGTAAAAAAATATTTAAGGTAAGTGATCGATCGTTATATATTTATATTGAATGGTCCGGTCTATGGTTCTTATATTACAGATATCACTAGAGGTTATTCCTGTTCTAAATCCTCGGAAGTAAGTTACATATTTCATACTATACAGGTGAATACTCCTTGGGTAGTGATCGATGTACAATCCTATCACTGGGTTAAAAAGATAATATGTTGCAACATAGCTGACGAAGGGTATTTGTACGATAAGGGATGTAACGTCCAACTTACATTGGTTATACGCAATTTACCCTTCGGCAGCGTTATGTTGCAGCCACAGTGTACAACCAAAGTAAGATACACCATCTATGCAGGAGGAACATAAAAGATAATTAACAATAATGATAAATAGTAATTACCTAATCTACAGAAAATTATTAAAAAGAGGGAATTTTCGGATATTAGGCTGGCGGAGTCCCTTCTTATAAAGAAATGTACATGAACCGGACATCAATATAAAATATAACGAAATGTGTACCGATACTAATATTTTTACATGGAGAGAGAAAGGAAAACAAAAGACAAATCTAATCATCATACTTCAATATGAAAATTATTCCAGTATTATATTTTTGATTGTTGTCGTTTACAGTTACATAATGTTCAAAATAATTAATCAACTAAATTTGCTATTTGCTTCTTGCAATCATTATTAAAATAAAGTCATTTTCTTGAAAATGTCCATCGTGAGCGGACGAAAGCTTAGGTATTATTCAGAAGGCATTGGTTTGTGTATTCTGAGGAGATGAGTGCGCGAATGAAAATTAATAAATGTTAGAGTGGTAATTATATATATAATGCAAACAATTAATATAATAATAATAATAATAATAATTAATTAAAATATTAATAATAAATAATATCTTTTAATAAAAACATCGCATATAACAAACAATATAAATGTAAATAATTATTGCCCTTTCAAAAATTAGGTTTCAAACGAAAAATCATGATAAAGTAATCTCTCATCAGTTAATTTTAATTGCAATATATTTACTTTATCAAAGCAACATCACAAATTCACATACTCAGTAATTGTTTAATTGCCACTTATTTTAATTAAAATCAAATAATATTAATTAATTTACAAATAAACTTTTTATTTTTTAACTATTATATAGGATAGCCACGCAATACATTTTTACACCATTACTTCTACAGCTAATATTAACATAGTGACTTAAATTTAACTATATTAATGAGAGATTTGAACTTTTCGAGTCTTCAAAAGCTGAATTGCACTAAAATATGAAAATACGGTACCTTACCCATTTGAATGATTTGATACATGTTCGACTTCATAAATAATAATAATAATAATAATAATAATAATATTTAATAATAATAATAATAAAATAATAATAATAATAAATAATAAATATTAATAATAATATAATAATAATAATAATAATAATAATAGATATATATATATTAAATTATGAGTAATAATATAAAAGATTTTAATGGCATCAATTAACTGGCCAAGAAGCTCTGGCGGTGATCAGATAGACCATATGCTATAACCACACACACCTTAATAATATATATATATATTATATTAATAATATATATATAATATAAATTGATAATAGTAATATATATATAATATATAATATAATTTATATATATATATATATATATATGTATTTATAGTATAATTATAATATTATAGAGAGAGAGAGAGAATGGCCAGAGAGAGAGAGGAGATTAGTGGGTATGGGAATACAAAACTATAATCTAGTACAATAGTGTTCTGTAATGACAATTCTTAGGGTTGGGTTTCTGTAGTGTAGAAGAATTTGATAAAAATGGAGGAATTGAATCGTATTAGAGAGTGTTTGTTGTGGAGAATGGGAGAAAGGATAAATGAGAGAGAAATGAAAGTACGTTGACATGTTTTGGTCATGTAGATGGAAAGGATGAATAGTCGGTTGGTTAAGCGATGTATAGTTGGTTGAGCGTGTTGGGAATCGACTGGTGGGAGTACGTAGAAAGAGGGATTGAGTCAGTAAAGATATGCCTGGAGGAGAGAAAGTGAGCTTGGCCAGAGGCCGAAGAGAAAAGGTGTCATAATAGGAGTGAATGCCTGGTTTTTCGTGAGGGGGTATGTGTTGACACACCATGCCCAAAGGTAATGAACCCCCCATTTGACGAAATTCCATAGTAGAGTGTTATTCGCTAGTCTCGTAAGCTTAGGGTGGATTTATCTGACCTGCGACTAGAGTTCTTACAAAATAGATATAAATGCTGGGACTTTTCTTATTCTCGACTTAGCGTCATATGGCGTTGATGATGTTTTCTTTTTCCGGTGCAATGTTGCGCACTCTTACTCCAGTCTTGGGGAAAGAAGGTGATTTTTTAAAGTATGGAGTAATATATATATATTTATATATTTATTATAATATATTATATAATAATATATTAGTGAGGTATATTGTTGATATATAATCTGTTACTCGCATGTTATATATATAGTATAATAGATATTATAATATATATATTAAATATATAATATATATATATATATTTAATATATATTTATATTTAAAGTGTGCAATGAAGTGGGCAATGGCATTTGCAACTTGATTAGTATGTAGAGAGAGCATAAGTATAATAGCTAAGATGTAGAGTAGAAAGAAATGAGAGAAAAAAAAGGTTGATAGCAGACAATTATAGATACGAGAGAGAGAAAGAGAGACGAGAGAGAGAGAGAGAGTAAGAGTTCAGAAGAGAGCGAGAGAGAGGAGGAGAGAGAGAAGAGTGAGGAGAGTGAGGAGAGAGAGAGAACGAGAGTGAGAGAGAGAGAGATGAAGAAGAGAGGAAGGAAGAAGAAGAAATGTGTCTTTAAAGATGATAAAAGAGAGAGATCGAAGAAGGATTCTTTTATTTTTGTAAAGATAAACTCAGACAAACTAAAGATAGAAAGATAGTAAATATTGTTATAAAGAGAGTAAGAAAGAGTAGAGAGAGAGGAGAGTAAGTCAGTAAAAGATGAGATGAGAGAGATGAGAGCAGAGGAGATAAGAGAAGAGAAGAGAGAGATGAAGATGAGAGAGAGAGAAGCAGAGAGGAGAGAGGAGAGATGTGTCAGATATAGGTATTGAGAACTTAGTTGGATGCATTAGTATATGGTAAATAGAAGAGGTAGCGAGAAACCAGGAAAGGGCTTGATGCAGAGCCAACCTAAGATTGTAATAAGTACAAAGATAATACAAAAGACGGAGATACAGACCTGAGTACACAAGATCAGAAGATGAGAAGAAGAAGAAAAAATGATCATTGGTCGAACGTTGCTAACGGAAATACTGAAAGTATGTAGAATCTAGCAGAGATGAAAGGATGTGATGAAAGAAAGCAGGCCAACAGGAAGAGTAGTATCTGGAATAGAAGAAAAGAAGAGAGAAGAAGAGTTGAGTTTAGAGAGTATGAAGAGATGAGATGCGTCTAGCACTAATATAAATGGAAGAGCAAGTAAGATGAGAAGAGAAAAAAGACAAAGATAAGAGCAAGTAGTAGTGTATTAGGGGAAGAAGGATGAACAATCAGTCTCATGTATCCGTAATGAGTCCAAGGTTCTCTATATAACATTTCTCTACGGTTCTGTAAGTAGAAAGAAGAAGCTAGAAAGACACAAAATCGACAAATATAACATTATATCAATACACTGAATGCTCTGAAAAGAGGTTGCAATCAGAAAGCAAGAAAGAACTTTATCTATATACGTTTCACCTAGTCACTTTCAGACAATCAGAAAAATCATGAGCTACTAATAAACTTTGTACAAGTTGGATTACATAAGCTGTTAGGAGAGAGATCAGCCATCACCAAAAGCATCAAGTGATCTGGCCTAAACAGCTTTAACCAGAAGAATCTAATGAGCAAAAAGAGTAATAAATAATGATGTTTGAATATATATTTATTAAATACTATATTTAATTTTTTACTATAAAAATCATTTTTTTAGAGATAAAATAATAATATATTCAGTGAATAATAAACCTATAATCTTGAGCCTGATTTATTCTTCGACATGAACAACTAATCTGTAATAGTAAGAAATAAAGAGTGATGTGGATTGAAAAAAACGCATACACAAGACAAAAACTTGCCTACACTGTAAAGTCAAGAGATTAAAGGGGAAAGTATTACTATAACCCTGGTGGTTTGATATCCTCCACATTGTTGTACCAGCACCGACATTGAGTAATCCCTCTCAAGTTAAGGTGTAACTGTGATCAAGGGAGTCTGATTCCTATTATGGTTATAATAAAGGCAGAATAAAACTAAACTATGGTAACATGCACACTGTTAAAAATAAACAACGGAGATGATCTAAACTAACACTCATACTTTTCCATTACATAATTTATGAAGATAACTAACAGGCTAAGTTTATTATGTAGAAAAATACAAAAAAAAATTTACATCCAAATTTGAATGTAATTTGTAAATAAGGTATGCGAGCTCTTGAGCAAGTGTAAACTTCTTTTCGAACAAAATGAGGGACAAAACTGAAATGAGAAAAAGTTTCATGAGAACAATATTCTTAGGAGAGAATGAAAAGATACAGAATTTATAAGATTCTTAAAAATCCCCAATGCTGAGTATAAATCAAAATCTTAACAAAAATAATAACATAAATCCAGGAGAAATGTGGATCATAGAAAGGAAATTGCATAGAAATTAATGGGTAAGCAATATAACGACAACTTAGATAGATATATCCTAGCGGCTGAGCTTGTCCTTCACCATACTAGAATAGAATTAACACACGGATCAGAGTAACATGCTGATAATATGTTTGGAAGTAAAAGAAAGAGTCAAAGTATCAATGAACTGGGTATGGGATATTTGTGGAGTAAAAAGAAGACTTGATTTTGCCAATTTTGCTATCTTAATTGGTCTCCAGAGGTTGTGAGAGATCTTGGTGTGTCTGTGACTATATTACCTTTTATCATACATATAAAAGAAATATATTTTAATAATAAACAATAAAAAAAAGAAAAAAAAAAAAAATATTTTCTACTAGTATGAGGCATTCTACAAATTAATTATATGTGCTACTGTAGTTTATGTGGCTACTTTTTTTAAAAATATTATAAAATATAAACTCTTTTTTTTAGTATATAACTTATGTAAACATCATTATATAATAAAACCATTTACTCTTTTTCTGTTTTAAATTTAAAACGGTGGTTTAAGTCGGGTTTTTGATATAAAACTCATAAATCCATAACGGTGAAGGAATAAACCTCATAGAATTTATTTTCCTCTATCGTTTAGTATATATGGAGTTGTCTTGTCAACTCAGGCAGCAGATCGGATCTACCCTGCCCATAATTACCCAGACGACAGTTCTTACGTAATGCTTAAACCTTCTTTTTTCTTTAATTAATCATTCGACCTAGGCTCATATATAAATACTCAGAATCCAGTGAATGGTATAACCTTTGACCTGGGTAAATGTTTTCACAACGCGCATCTTTTTTTTTATAACACCTGTATTGATAAAAAGTAGCCCACTACACAATCCATCTGATGCTATTTATTCTCAAATCAGTATTTAAATCTGTTATTAATGAACGTAAATGTAAATTTATGACACCTCACCTTTTACGTTTACGTCACCGTAATTCTTCATTCATCGAATCGACTCAGACATAATAATTCCTTTAATCATCTTTTTCTCTCCTTTAATAGGGTCTGTAAGAAGTACTCAACCGTTCCTCAAGACTTGAGCTCTCATAGGAGCTGTGCACATAGATTGATATTTCCTTTGCCTCCAACCTAATGATCACTTTCAGACATTCTTTACTTTACCACCATCCAAACATATTTCAGTTGCTTGTTACCGGAAGATGACAGGGTTCTGCTACTAATCGGCTGATGTAGTCTTACCCTACCGTGGAAAGGATCAGCGCTAGATTTTAACCAATTCCAAAGCGCACACCACCACCGGTATCACCATCACTTCTAAATTTGATTGTTTACCATTCAAAACTGAATATGTTCCCGTTTTAAGGCTTCTTACCCCACTCCCGTGAGCTCTCAAATGAAGTGCCAACTCATATTTTTCTTGTATTTTTCAAATCTTTGTTTTCAATCTTTTGGTTTTTTCTCAATTACTTCGACCAGAGTGAGGTTCGTTTCTTAAAGGGCTTTTTATATTGAGTGTGTCGTCTTTTTACTCTCCATGGTCACCATCGCTCAAAATGCGAGTCTCACTAAAATAATTAAAGGAAAGATGCTTACACTAAAACCACAATTGAACATCATTAATATTCTTCCAATTTAATTTGCATATAACTTACCCATTTAATGAATAAAATCTTAACAAAAATTCTAAGATTTTTTAGGAAGTTATCAAAACTTTGACACGAATATATAATAATAAAAATATAAATAATAATAATAATAATAAATAATAATAATAATATTAATAATAATAGATAATAATAATAAAATATATATAACATAAACAATACAATAATAAACGGATAATAAGTCAATTTTCATACAACAAGATCTTCAGTTCCTCCAGTGCAAGCAAAAAAAAGTTCCAGTTATTTACCATCTGATCAAAGTAATTTTACAACATTCATTATAACAATTAGTTATATAACAAACAAACGTAATATTCCCTAGTAATCTTGAACATGGGGTCTAAATACCCCTAATTTGCACCACACGTACACTCGTGTCCTTTGAGACCCCAAATATAATTTTGATAACAACAAGATTAAAAAATAACCTAATAAGTAAGATGCATAATAATAATCACAATCATAGCATAACGGTAACGAAAATCCTAATATATTGACTTTTCTTCAAATGTTAATAAAAAACAGATAAACCATTTCAAATCAAATTTATAGAGTAAGCCACTCATATATATACCAACACAGCTTATTTCACGATATCCACAATACAATCCTTCCATATACACTAGTAATACCAACTCGGCCTAAAAATTATTATTTACAATACTATATATACAGTAATAATAGATATCAATTCAATAAATAAGCAATAATAATAATTGAAAACCTTTAAAAAAACAGCATAATAAATATATATAATAATAATAATAGTAATAATATACGAATACATAATAATATGTCATAAATATGGTGTTGGTGGTAGGCTCGTGAATGGAATCAAAAGTATGATATGGACGTTGCGGTGGAGTGATGCGTGTGTAAGAATAGATGGTTGTCAATGGTGATTGTTTAGGATTAAATGAGCGGAGTAAGACAGGGAAGTGTTATTCCTCCTTAGTTATTCAATTTGTATATGGATGGGTTATGAAAGAATTTGAGGTGGGGATTGGCAGGAAATGGTGTCTAGAATGGTGGAGATGAATTGAGTGGAGGGTGCCTCTAAACCTATTATATGCCGGGATGCATTTGGTTCTGTGATGGCGAAATCTGCAAGAGAGTTTGAGAGGATTGGTAGAGAGATTCTGGCAAAGGGTGTGTAAAAGGAGGGGCTTGAAAGTCAACGTGGATAGATAAAAGTAAGGTATGGTTGTGAGTGAGTTGACAGTCTACCTTCATGTGAAAGTTATGTTAGGGATGAGCAGCAAGAACAATGTGTCTGAGTTTAAAAGATATCTTAAGGGTATATGCACTTTGAATCGTTATTGAGGACAAGGGAACACGGACCGATGCAGGAGTGTAGTAGGAAAGTTTGTGAAATTGGCAGGAAGGTGGCTGGTGCAATGAAATCGTTGGTGAATGCAAAGGACTAAGTCTTGAGTGCTCGAGGGTCTTCTTATATGAGGGTATGTTGTACCTGTTTTGTTATTTGGTAGTAAGAGCACTATGGTACTGGAATAAGAAGTATAGGCATCTAAAGTTCAATGTCGCTTTCAGATGGACAATCTCTAAGGGTGTGCTAGGTGTAGAAGAATTGATAAGAGAGCATATGAATCTCACGTATTAGAGAGTGGCGTGGTGTGAAGAAGGGGTAAATGCAGCAGATATAACAAAATGAGCAAGTATCCTTTGGAGATGGTGTGGTCTATAGTGGAAAGGATGGAATGAAGTAACAGGCTTTTTGGTTAAGTTCGGTGGCATAAATCGTTGGCGAGTGGTTGGGACCGACCGCGCTGGGAAGGACGAAGAGGAAAGGTGGATTGAGTCCGATGAACGAATGTCTGAAGGAGAAGAAAATGTTGAGTTTGGCAGAGCAAGAAGAAAAAGGTGCATGATAGGAGATGAATGGCGGGTTTTGTATGGGGGCATGGTTGTTGGCACCACCTGGGCCAGGGGGATGAACACTTACACTACAGATTTACCATAGTGAGGGTCCGCTCGCGGTCCCATCAGAGACAACTATGGAGTTGAGATTTTTGTTAATATAACCTTTGTCAATGATATAACAGAATCCTTATTTTTAAAGGTTCCGGAGTAAGTGCTAGGGCCTTTCCTTTTCGCGTCTTTGTCAATGTTCTCCTAACCGAACTTTTCTTTTCCGATGCTTGTACAGCTCCTTACCCCCCTGGGCAAAAGAAGGAAAGGTGAAGAAAGAAAGAAAAACGTACAAAATAATAATAATAAAAATAATAATAATACTAATATATATATATAATATATATATATATATTCTATATAAATATAGCTAAATATATATATATATACTATTATATATATATATTATATATATATATAATTATAATTATATATATATACTATATATACTCAATATAAATATATATATAACCACTCTATCTTTCCTGTTTATAAATCAACCACCTTTTTTGCCCCAAAGACTGGGGGTAAATGTAGGTGTGCCGTGCAATGCAATCGGAAAAGAAAAGACAGTAGAAGAATATCGACAAACAGTCGACAGAAGAAAGCCCAGCCTAACCGCCCCCTCTGTGCCATTAATTAGTGAAAGCTATCGCAGACAGAAAAATCCACTCTAGAGCTTCACTGGAACCCGGCGACGGACCTCACCTCCTCTCTGTCCCCTCACACACTATGGTAATCGTCAATGTAAGGTTCATCCCTTGCGCCAGGTGGGCCACAACCATGCACCCAATAAAAATCTGCCATTCCGCCTCCTATGTATGCCACCTACTATATTCTCGCCTCTGCCACAAATCACATTTCTCTCCTTCAGACAGTCTCGTATCACCGAGACTCCACTCACACTTCTCTTGTCTCCACAGACCGGTCGTTCCCAACACACACCGCACATATACATCCGCTTAAACCACCGACTTGAGCTATATCATTCTTTCCATCATGAGAAGTGTACTAACATACTTTCCCATTTATTCTATCTCATTTACCCTTTCTTCCCACTTACAGCGGACAAACACCCTGTGTTCTGTGTTCATTCCTTCATTTTCTCATTTCTCCTTCTATACACCTCCCGTAATCGCAAATAACCCCTAAGATTGTCCAAAATCTGAAGCACATCTGAAGTTCTTAGGATCGTGACTTATATTATACTAGGGCTAGGATAAACACCTAATTTAATATATGCCTGTTACTAATATATTAAATAAGTATAATATATAGACAAATATAAGGCCTACAACCCGAGGATAAAATAAAAATTACTTGAGCGTTATGAGTATTACTAGACCGGATATATTATTATTATAGATTATTTATCTATACTTTATCTATCTATAATATATTAATTATATATTGGTATCTAATAACTATTATTTAATAATATTATTTTGATATATTATATGAGAGAGCTTATGTTATTAATACCAGTATAATATTCATACTATTTAACTTTTAATTTTATCAACTCTTCTCTATTCGCTTCACTTCGCATTGCAAAAAGCCGCGTACTAAGGATGACCCGAACCCCCCGCCTTTACGGTTGATAGCCACCAACTTTCCGACTATTGTCTGCGTCTTGAAGCATGGCTTTCTTATACCTAGGGCCTTTTATTAAATTAATTCGGGTCTGAACACACTAATTCTCTGCACCAATTCCAGCCTTGTCAGAAAGCTATACATAATTAACACTTCCGTGATTCCCAATATTCACCCCCCATCAGCCGAATTGAAGAGGCTATTGGTAATAAATAAAATATTTATCCCATATAATAAATATATTATTTATATACTGAATATATATATACTAGTAATAATGGATTATATAACAAATACTAAAAAATAATTTGGTATTATTATAGGGGTAAATATTACCATTGTAAGAAATGATATTTAACTATACTAAGAATAATAAAACAACAGTTTAATAAATTATGATTTCTAATAAATGTGAAATGATAACATACTTATAAAAAAAATAAGTTAATTATTTTAAGCTATTTTATTACTTGTTATAAGAGCCTTAGTTCAAATATCATATGAAAATTATGAAATTATAATAATAAAAACAACAATCAATAAATAATAATAATAATAATAATAATAATAATACTATAATAATAAATAATAATAATAAATAATAATAATTTTTAAGATTGTTTTTGATTATGGCAAATGTTCTATAATTCAAAACAGTATGTCATTGAAAAGCATGAAAGCAAAAAGTACATATAGATACCCTTGAAGCAGATATTCACATACTGTATTGACAACACCAATGAGTATTTAATTCGATTGACTAACTGTAAATTAGCGAGTGAACGAAATAATTCCTTAATCTCGTCTATACCTAAAAATTATACATCGTCGGAGGGAAGTTTGCGAAACTAGGCACTACTCATAAAACATGTGATAATTATTTCTATTTTATTATTTTTGAATGATGTATTGTGCATTGGACTTTAGAAGTGATGTGATGAATTGTATAGATAAGTATATATGTTTAGATTTACACGAAATGCTGTATGTCATTAACTGTATAATTATCTTTGTCACAGAGTTCATCCACACTTATTAAATAACAACTTCTAGGCAGCCTAATGTATTGTAAACTTTAAAATTTAGCAATTTATGTTGGCTCTTACGAGCATTATATCTACAGTATTTATCACTCCGATAAGCCTTAGAAAGCACAGCATTGATGGTCAGAAGTGTCACAGGTTCCTCTTCCACCAAATGGGCTTGAATTAACATCCAAGAAAGATTACTTTGAAGCAATAAGAGGTTGAACTCAATACAGGAAATTGCTTTCGTCCCGAGCGAAAAATTATTGAATGATTGAGAATAAATAATATAAAAAACCAAATAGCATACATGTATAATGATTTCTTAATACCCCCACCTGCGTACCATGTAGCTGACTAAAGTTGAACTTTCAAGATCTCTCTTGAAGTTCTCTTTCCTCTCATGTGCAGCCAAAATTTTCAAGTCGTCAGCTATCATGGGAACAGAAGGAGAGCACTTTAAGGTATTTCATCAGAGCAAAACCGTTTTTAAGCCTGCCATAAAAAATCAATACCAAAAAATTAGTGAACCACTTTGTACACTTGGAAAGCACTAAAAGTCACCACATAAATTTTTTTATTCACACACACATAATAAAAATAGTTCAGATTCAAACTTCTGCAAAAACAATCACATAATTCAGTTTATAAGAGCAATTTCGTCAGCAAGTATTTCATAGAGGAAAGCAAGATAAGAACACAACAAGCATGGTTCTTAATTAGCCACTGTGTCTAGTCTTAAGTCTCTATAAGACTTTCTTTCGAGATTCGAAGAAATATTTTTTATGACATATATTTTATCAGAGTCGAGAAATTTTTACTTCCACGATGCAAACGTCAAGCTGGACATCTTATATTCGACTTTGATTCAAATGAAAATATAATGTCTGAGATAATAATTATTAGGTCTTTCTGTGTAATAAGATCAAATTTTGTAAATTGATTTTAAGTTTCTATTGTTCAACATACATAATTTGGGTTAGAGTTAGATAATACACAAACAAACAACAACAACAACAAACAACAACAAATAATAATATATATATAATATATTTCTAATTGAAAATACTAATTCCAAGACATAAATTAATAATAATTGTACATTAATAAATTACAAAATAATTAATCAAATAATGCAGATCATATATGGAAAACAGAAGACCATAAATTTTCTTGATCTTAAGATATTTGGTGTTTCCTTTTCTGTGATAATTCTTGAACGAATAACACTGTTCCTCTACCTAAACAAAGAATTCGTTCTGGGGTATCTTCAAAACTTCTTAGGTCACAACTAAATGGAAAAATTGTAGTTTCGAGCTTGTTTGCACCACTACAGGACT
>JABUQX010028760.1:0-51444 GCA_015478945.1 Trachelipus rathkii | reverse complement strand
AAAATAGAGAGAAGATAGAAATTTAGAAAATCCTTAAAGAAACGATTTCCTAATTTCCACATATGAAATTATTTGCTTAATCTTAAATTGAGTTGTAAACATTGTATGTTCAGGTTTGAAAGAATAAATGTGTTCATGAAATGCAAACAACCCACTTTCAAAAAGCAGACAAAGAGGAATTTATTTTAAATTGTTTTCGTCGGTCCTTAAATTTGACGTTTTTAATGAAATTTCAAAATTTGTTTTTATAATCAATATTTCATATAGTTGTAGAGTGGTTTAAAAATTAAAAAAAAGTTGTTACTTCAAAATTACGCTTTCCCTAAATTTTTAACATTACAAGAAATTCTAGACTCTTAAATAGTAACGATGTTTTCCTTCCTAAATTTCAACTATTTGAAATAGTTATTTGGTTACATCTTAAAATTGATTTTATACAGTATTTTTCGCATTTTGAAAAAAATAAGGTGTTTCATTGAATGCAATTTTAAAAAAGCAGAAAAGTGAATTTATAAATAGTTAGGTCCTAAATTGACGTTTTTTTAATGAATTTTTCAATATTTGTTTTATATAACAAATATTTTCATGAGTTTGAAACACTGTTTAATAAAAAATTATGAACTTCTAGAATTACGCTTTTCTTAAATTTTTAGCATGTACAAATTTTTAAGAACTCTTAAAAAGTACGATTTTTTCCTAATTTCAACATTGAAATTATTTGCTAATTCTTAAAATTGGATTTTTTAACGGTTATTTCCAGCATTTGGAAAAAAAGTAAGTGTTTCATTTGAATATGCACCTTTCACAAAAGCAGAAAAGAGAATGTATAATTTGTTCTTACGTGTCCTTAAATTCGACGTGTTTTAAATTTAATGAATTTCAATATTTGTTTCAATATACCAAATATTTCATCTATTTGTGAAACCTGTTTAAAATATAAAGAAAAAAAAAACTTATAAAATTACGCTTTTCCCTAAATAAATTTTCACACCACGAATTTAGAACGAACATTAAAAAGTACGATTTTTTCTAAATTCCAACATTTGAAATTATTTTGGTAAATCTCTTAAAATTGAATTTTTTAAACGCGTATTTCACAGCTTTGGAAAAGAAGGTTCTTGCATTGAAGATGCAATTTGCAAACACTGACAGTTGAATTAATTATAGTTTTAGTTGTCTTAAATGTCGCTGTATGATATTCAATTTTGATTATTCTACCAAATATTTCATTAGTTATGAAAACCTGTTTTAATAAAAAATTTTAACTTCTAAAATTACGCTTTTTCTTAAATTTTCACATTACAAATTTAGAACTCTTAAAAGTACGATTTTTCCTAAATTTCAACATTTGAAATTATTTTGTAAATCTTAAAATTGAGTTTTTAACTGTATTTTCAGCATTTGAAAAAAAAAATGTTTCATTGAAATGCAATTTCAAAAAGCAGAAAAGTGAATTTATTAATAGTTTTAGGTGTCTTAAATTGACGTTTTGTAATGAAATTTCAATATTTGTTTTTATATACCAAATATTTCATTAGTTGTGAAAACCTGTTTTAATAAAAAAATTTAACTTCTAAAATTACGCTTTTTCTTAAATTTTCACATTACAAATTTAGAACTCTTAAAAGTACGATTTTTCCTAAATTTCAACATTTGAAATTATTTGGTAAATCTTAAAATTGAGTTTTTAACGGTATTTTCAGCATTTGAAAAAATAATGTGTTTCATTGAAATGCAATTTCAAAAAGCAGAAAAGAGAATTTATTATTTGTTTTAGGTGTCTTAAATTGACGTTTTTTAATGAAATTTCAATATTTGTTTTTATATACCAAATATTTCATTAGTTGTGAAAACCTGTTTTAATAAAAAATTTTAACTTCTAAAATTACGTATGCTTTTCTAAATTTTACATTAGCAATTGAATGCTCTTAAAAGTACATTTCCTAAATTCAACATTTAAATTATTTTGTAAATCTTTTAACATTGAGTTTTACGGTATTTTTCATAAGCATTTTGATAAAAATATAAGGTTGTCAGTAAAAGGCATTTCAATAAGACTGAAAAAGTGAATTTAATTAATATTTAGGGTGTCTTTAAATTGACCGTTTTGTAATGAAATTTCAAATATTTTTTTTTATATACAAATATTTCATTAGTTTAAAACCTGTTTAATAAAAAATTATAACTCTAAAATTACGCTTTTTCTAACTTTTACATACAATTTAGAACTCTAAAAGTACGATTTTTCCTAAATTCAACATTTGAAATACTTCTTAAATCTAAAATTGAGTTTTTAACGGGTATTTCAGCATTTGAAAAATAATGTGGTTCGATTAAAAGGCAATTCAAAAAGCTGGAAAAGTGAATTATAAGAGTTTTTAGTGTCTTAAATGACGTTTGTATCGAAAATTTCATGAGTTTGTTTTTTATTATACCAAAATTTCATTAGTTGTGAAACGCGTTTTTAATATAAAAATTTTAACTTCTAAAATTAACGCTTTTTCTTAAATTTCTTCACAATTGACAGAATTTACGAACTCTTAAATAGACGATTTTCCTGAAATTTCACCATTTGAAATTCATTTGTAAATCTTAACCATGAGTTTTTAACTTGATTTGGTCATCATTTGAAAAAAAAATGTGTTTCATTGAAAATCGAAAAAAGCTTAAAAGAGAATTTATTAATAGTTAGGTTCTTAAAATTGACGTTTTGTAACGACAATTCTTCAATATTTGGGTTTTTATAACAAATATTCATTTAAGTGTTTGAAACTCTGTTTTTGATAAAAAAAATTTAAACTTCTACAATTAGCGTACGGCCTTTTTTGTAAATTTCACATTAACAAATCTTGAAAAAGCTCAAAAGTAGCGATTTTTCCCTAAATTCATAAATTTGAAATAATGGTAATCTTGAAAAATTGAGTTTTTTTTCAAACGGATCTTTCAGCATTTAAAAATAATGTTTTCTTTTAAAACTGCAATTTCAAAAAAAGGCTAGAAAAGAGAATTTAATTAAATATTTTGGTGTCTTAAATTGAACGTTTTTAAATGAAATCAAGATATTTGTTTTTATACTACCTAATATTTCATTATTGTGAAAACCTGTTTAATTAAATTTACTCTAAAAACGCTTTTTCTTAAATTTCATATTACAAATTTAGAACGCTTAAAAGACGATGTTTTCCTAATTCCAACATTAAATTATTTGGTAATGTCTAAAATTGAGTTGTTAACCGTTATTTCAGCATTTGAGAATAAAATAATGTGTTTCATTGAATATGCAATATCAAAAAGCCTAAAAGAAAGAATTATTAATTTGTTTACGGTTGTCTTAAATTCGACGGGTTTTAATGAAATTCAATAGTGTTTATATAGCCAACGTATTGTCATTAGTGTCAAAACCTGTTTGAAATCAAAAAATTACCAAAATACGCTTTTTTCTAAATTTCAACATTTAATTTTGAACTCTTAAAATACGATTTTCCTAAATTTCCAACATTTGAAATATTTGAGTGTCTAAAATTGAGTTTTTTTAACGGTATTTTCCAGCAGTGAAAACATAATGTGTTTCCATAATGCGATTCAAAAAAGCAAAAAGAGAATTTATTAATTGTTTTAGGTGCTTAAATTGATTTTAATGAAATTCAATATTGGTTTTTAATAACCAATATTCATTAGTGGAAAAACCTGTTAATAAAAAATAACTCTAAAGACTACGTCTCTTTTTTCTTAATTTTCACATAACGTGAATTTAGAAATCTTAAAATGATACGATTTCCTAAATTTTCAAACACATTGAAATTTTAAATTTTAAAAATTGAGTTTAACGTAATTTCAGCATTGAAAGATAATGGTGTCATTGAAATGAAATTTCAAAAGATAAAATAAAGCTTCTTATTAATGAAATCTAATCAAATTTTTAATGAAATTTCAATATTTGTTTTTATATACCAAATATTTCATTAGTTGTGAAAACCTGTTTTAATAAAAAATTTTAACTTCTAAAGTTACGCTTTTTCTTAAATTTTCACATTACAAATTTAGAACTCTTAAAAGTACGATTATTTCCAAATTTCAACGATGAAATATTTGGAATCGAGAGGTTTATTTTATAAGGTATTCAAGCATTTGAAATAATAATGTTCTTTCATGAAAATGCACGCGCCAAAGCCTGAAGAGAATGATTAATGTTGTAGGGTGTCCTAAATTGACGTTTTTAAATGAAATTCAATATTTGTTTTAATATGCCAAATATTTCATGTGAAACCTGTTTTAATAAAAAATTTTAACTTCTAAAATTACGCTTTTTCTTAAATTTTCACATTACAAATTTAGAACTCTTAAAAGTACGATTTTTCCTAAATTTCAACATTTGAAATTATTTGGTAATTCTTAAAATTGAGTTTTTAACGGTATTTTCAGCATTTGAAAAAATAATGTGTTTCATTGAAATGCAATTCAAAAGCAGAAAAGAGAATTTATTAATGTTTAGGGCGAAATTGACGTTTTTAAATAGATTCAATATTTTTTTATAATATCCAAATATGTTCTTAGTTTTGTGAAAACCTGTTTAATAAAAAAATTTAAACTTCAAAATACGCTTTCTTAAATTTTCACATTACGAATTTAGAAACTTAAATGTAGGCGATGTTCCTGGAAATTGTAAACATTCAAATATTGGTAATTTAAAATTGAGTTTTTAATCGGAAGTTCAAGCATTTTGAAAAGATAATGGTTTCCTATTGAAATCAATTTCGAAAAAGACTGAAAGCTGATATTATAATAGTGTTAGACTTCTTAAAATTACGTGTTTTAATGAAATTCAATATTTTATACTACCAAATATTTCATTAGTTGAAAACACTGTTTAATAAAAAATTTTAACTCTAAATTACGTCTTTTTCTTAAAATTTCACCATTACAAAATTTAGAACACTCTTAAAGGACGATTTTTTCTAAATTTCAACATTGAAATTAATTTGGTTAATCTTAAAATTGAGTTCTTTAACTGTATTTTCAGCATTTTGAAAAAAAGATGTGTTTCATTGAAATGCATGCAATTTCAAAACGCAGAAAAGAGAATTTATTTAATTGTTTCGGTGGCTTAATTGACGTTCTTTAATGAAATTTCAATATTGTGTTTTTATATACGCCAAATATTTCCAGTTAGTTGTGAAAACCGTGTTTTAATTAAAAATGAATTTAACTTCTCTAAATTACGCTTTTTTCTTCCATGTTTTCACATTATCAAATTTAGAAAACTCCTTAAAAAGACGATTTTTCCTAAATTTTCACAACATTTGAAATTATTTGTTTAATAAATCTTAAAATTGAGTTGTTTTTTTTGAAATTTGAAAAAATAATGTGTTTCATTGAAATGCAATTTCAAAAAGCAGAAAAGTGAATTTATTAATAGTTTTAGGTGTCTTAAATTGACGTTTTTTAATGAAATTTCAATATTTGTTTTTATATACCAAATATTTCATTAGTTGTGAAACTGTTTTAATAAAAAATTTTAACTTCTAAAATTACGCTTTTTCTTAAATTTTCACATTACAATTTAAGAACCTTAAAAGTACGAATTTTGTCGCTAATCTTCATACAGTTTTGAAATTATTTGAATAATCTTAAAATGAAGTTTTAACGGTATTTTCACATTTGAAAAATAATGTGTTTCATTAAAATGTATTCCAAAAGACAGAAAACTAAATTTATGATAGGTTTTAATCGGTGCAAATTGCTTTGATGAAATTTCAATATGTTTATATATACAAAATATTTCATTAGTTTGAAAACCTTTTAATGAAATAAATTTTTAGACTGCTAAAATACGCTTTGTTCTTAAAATTTTCACAATTACAAATTTAGAACTCTTAAAGTACGATTTTTCGCTAATTTCACAATTTGAAAATTATTTGTGTAAAGTCTTAAAATGAGTTTTAACAGTATTTTCAGCATTTGAAAAATAATGTGTTCATTGAAATGCAATTTCAAAAAGCAGAAAAAGGAACTTATTAATAGTTTTAGAGTGTCTAAATTTGACGTTTTTTAATGAATTTCAAATATTTGGTTTTAATACCAAACTATTTCATAGTGTGAAAACCTTTAATAAACAATTTGAACTCCTAAAATACGCTTTTTCTTAATTTCACATTACAAATTTAGAAACTTTGAAAGTAGGTTTTCCAAATTTCAACATTGAGATATCTATTTGTTAAATCTACAATTCGTTTTAACGGTATTTTCAGCATTTGAAAAAATAATTGTTTCATTAAATGCTATTTCAAAAGAAGAAAAGTGAATTTATTAATCAGTTTTTAGGTGTCTAAATGACGTTTATTTTACGTGAACTTTCATATTTGCTTTTTATTTCCAAATATTTCATTAGTTTGTGAAAACCTGTTTTAATAAAAATTTAACTTCTAAAATTACGCTTTTTCTTAATTTTCACATTACAAATTTGATAGCAACTCTAAGAAGTCCGGATTTCCTAAATTTCAAGCATTGAAATTATTTGTTAAATCTTAAAATGAGTTTTTAACGGTTCTTTCAGCATTTGAAAAAATAATGGGTTCATTGAAAATGCACAATTCAAAAAGCAGAAAGGAGAATTTTTTAATTGTTTTTTGTGACTTAAATTGACGTTTTTTAATGAATTTCAATATTTTGTTTTTTATATGTACCAAATATTTCATTAGTTTGGAAAACCCTTTTTAATAAAAACAAATTTAACTTCTAAAATATTACGCTTTTCTTACATTTTCACATTACGAATTTTAAGAAATCTTAAAAGTACGATTGTCCTAATTTCAACATTGAAATTATTTGGTAATTTTAAAACTTGAGTTAATTTTAGCATTTGAAAAAATAATTCGTTTCATTGAAATGCAATTTCAAAAAGATAAAAAGTGAATTTTTTTAGGGATTCTAAATTGACGTTTTTTTTAAAGAAATTTCAATATTGTTTTATAAGTACCAAATATTTCAATTAGTTGTGAAAACCTTGTTTTAATAAAAAATTTAACGTTCTAAAAATTAAACCGCTTTTTCTTAAAATTTTTGCACGATTACAATTTAGTACTCTTAAAGTACGAATTTTCCATAAATTTCAACATTTGAAATTATTTGGTTAAATCTTAAAATTAAGTTTTAACAGTATTTTTCATAGCAATTTTGAAAAAATAGCATGTGTTTTTCATTGAAATGCAATTCAAAAACGCAGAAAAGTGAATTTTATTAATAGTTTTTTAGGTGTTTTAATTGACGTTTTTTAATGAAATTTCAATATTTGTTGTTTATATACCAATATGTTCATTATGTAAAACCTTTTGGCCCTGAGTCGATCTTGGAGTTGGCCCTGTGTTACCTTTTTGGCTACTAGGGGTAGATTGTTGCGGTGGAGGACCTGCTTCTTGTGGCTCATTTCGTGTTATTTTTCATATGGTAATAAAGAAATTTTAACTCTAAAATTTACGCTTTATTCTTAAATTTTTCCCATTATACAAAATTTAACGACTCTAGAAGTACGCATTTTCCTAAATCAAAATTTTGAAATTATTTGGTACATTCTTAAAATTGAAGTTTTTACCTGGGATTTTAGCATTGGAAAAATTAAAGTTTCATTGGAGAATGTCAGATTTCAAAAAGCTGAAAAGGTGAATTATAAGAGTTCTTAGGATGCTAAATGACGGTTTTGTAACGAAATCAATATTTGTTTACATACCAATTTCATTATTGTGAAACTCTGTTTAAAAAAATTTAACATCAAAATTACGCTTTCTTAAATTTCACCATTACAAAATTAGAAGCACTTTAAAAGTACTTAACATTTTCTAAATTTCAACATTTGAAATTATTGTTAAATCTTAAGAGTTTTAAACGGTATGTTCAGCATTTGAAAAAAAATGTGTTCCTATTGAAAATGCAATTCAGAAAAGCAGAAAAGAATCTTACTTACTTGTTTTAGGGTGCTTAAATGACGTTTTTTTAATGAATTTTAATATTGTTTTTATATAGCCAAATATTTCATTAGATGTGAAAACTTGTTTTAAAATAAAAAAATTTAACTTTCTAAAATTACGCTTTTTCCTTAAATTTCACATTAATGTTTACAACTCTTAAAAGGTACGATTTTTCCCGTAAAACTTTACATTGAAATATTGGTTAACTTAAAAATGAGTTTTTTAACTGTATTTTCAGCATTAAAAAATAATGTGTTTCATGAAATGCAATTTCAAAAAGCAGAAAAGAGAAATTAGTAATTGTTTTCGGTGTCTTAAATTGACGTTTTTTAATGAAATTTCAATATTTGTTTTTATATACCAAATATTTCATTAGTTTGTAAAACCTGCCTGTTTTAATAAATAAAATTTAACTTTAAATTTACGCTTTTCTTAAACTTTCACATTACAAATTTAGAACTCTTAAAGTACGAATTTTCCTAATTTTCAGCATTTGAAATATTTGTTAAATCTTAAAATTGAGTTTTTTAACGGTGTATTTTCAGCATTGGAAAAATAATGTGTTTCAATGAAATGTTATTTCAAAACAGAAAGCGAATTTGTTAATAGTTTAGGGGTCGTAAATTGACGTTTTTAATGAAATTCAATATTTGTTTTTATTACCCAAATTCTTAGTTGTAGAAAACCTGTTTTAATAAAAAATTGTTACTTCTAAAATTAACGACTTTTAATATTTTAAATTACTAATTTATATCTCTTAAAACTTACGCATTTTCCTAAATTTCACGATTTTGCAAATTATTGTGGTAAACTTCTTAAATGAGTTTTAACGGTATTTTTTTACCTTTTTAAAAAATATTGTGTTATTAAATGCAATTTTCAAAAAATTCTGTATAACCAAGAAATAAAATAGTTTTACCCGGTCTTAAATTGACGTTTTTTAATGAAGTTAAATATTTGTTTTTACCAAATACTTTATTAGTTGTGAAACTCTGTTTATAATAAAAAATTTTAACTTCTAAAATTACGCTTTTTCTTAAATTTTCACATTACAAATTTAGAACTCTTAAAAGTACGATTTTTCCTAAATTTCAACATTTGAAATTATTTGGTAAATCTTAAAATTGAGTTTTTAACGGTATTTTCAGCATTTGAAAAAATAATGTGTTTCATTGAAATGCAATTTCAAAAAGCAGAAAAGAGAAATTATTAATTGTTTTACGTGTCTTAAATTGACGTTTTTTAATGAAATTTCAATATTTGTTTTTATATACCAAATATTTCATTAGTTGTGAAAACCTGTTTTAATAAAAAAATATAACTTCTAAAATTACGCTCTTTCTTAAATTTTACATAACAAAGAAGCAACTCTAAAAGTACGATTTCCTAAATTCATACATCTGAAATTGATTGTAAACTAACAATTGAGTTTTTAAACTATTTTTCAGCATTGAAAAAATAATGGCCCTTAAAAGCAAGTCAAAAAGCTGAAACAGTAATTTACTAATAGTTTTAGTGTCTTAAATTTGATCGTTTTGTAATGAACATTTCAATATTGTTTATATACCAAATATTTCATTAGTGTAAAAGAGTTTAATAAAAATTAATACAAATACTTCTAAAATACGGCTTTTTCTTAAATTTTACATTACAAAATTAGAAGCTCTTAAAATACGATTTCCAAACTTCAACATTTGAAATATTGTAAACTGAAAATGAGTTTAAACGGTATTTCAGGCATTTGAAAAAATAATGTGTATTCCATTAAAATGCAAACAAAAAAGCTAACAAGTGAATTTATAATATTTTAGGTGTCTTCAAATGACGTTCTCTAAAAAGCTTTCACTATATGTACTATAGACCAAATCTTTGTTTAGTTTGAATACCTGTTTTAATAAAAAGTTTTTAACTTCTAAAATTAGCTTTTTCTTAAATTTCACATTACAAATTTAGAACTCTTAAAAGTCGATTTTTCCTAAATTTCATTAAATTATTTGGTAAATCTAAAATTGAGTTTTTAATATATTCATCATTTGAAAAAAAAATGTTTACATTGAAAATGCAATGTCAAAACGGAAAAGAGAATTATTAATAATTGAAGGGGTTCCTAATTGACTTTTGGTAATGAAATTCATCTAGTGTTTTTATATTACCAAATATTTCATTAGTTTGTGAAAACTCTGTTTAATAAAAAATTTTAACACCTCTAAAATTACGCTTTTCTTAAATTTCACATTACAAAATTTGAACTCTTAAAATACGATTTTCCTAAATTCAAACATTTGAAATTATTTGGCTAAATCTTAAAATGGAGTTTTTTACGTTTTCTTCAGCATTTGAAAAAATAAGTGTGTTCTTTAAAAGCAATTTCAAAACAGCTAAAAAGAGATTATTTCTTAGTGTTTGGTGGTCTTAAACTGACGTTTTTAATGAAATTTCAATATTGTTTTTATACTATCGAAATAATTTCATTAGTGTGGAAAACCTGTTTTAATAAAAAAATTTAACTTCTAAAATTACGCTTTTTCTTAAATTTTCACATTACAAATTTAGAACTCTTAAAAGTACGATTTTTCCTAAATTTCAACATTTGAAATTATTTGGTTAATCCTTAAAATTGAGTTTTAACGGTATTTTCAGCATTTGAAAATATAATGTGTTTCATTGAAATGCAATTTCAAAAAGCAGAAAGGAGAATTTATTAATTGTTTTACGTTTCTCTACAATTGACGTTTTTTAATGAAGATTCATATTGTTTTTCATATACCAAATATGTCAGTTAGTTTGTGGAAAGACCTGTGTCTTTAATAACAAAATTTCTAACTCTAAAATTTACGCTTTTCTTAAATTTCACATTACAAATTTAGAACTTTTCAAAGTACGATTTTTTTCCTAAATTTCACATTTGAAATTATTTGGTAATCTTAAAATTGAGTTTTAGCGGTATTTTCAGCATTTGAAAAAATTAGGTGTGTTTCATTGAAATGCATTTCAAAAAGCAGAAAAGGTAATTTATTAATAGTTTTTAAGTTGACGTTTTATAATGAAATTTCAATATTTGTTTTTATATACCAAATATTTCATATTTCTGATAACCTGATGAATAAGAATATTTTTAACTTCTAAATTATAAGCTTTTCTTAAATTTTCCCTCCAAATTTACGTACTCTTAGATGTCGTTTTTGCCTACAATTTTCTATGATCTGCATTTTAATTGGTAATTCTTTTAAAAACTTGAGTTTTTAACCGGTATTTGCAGCATTTGAAAATATAAAGTTTTCATTGAAATGCAATTTCAAAAAGGCTGAAAAGTTGAATTTATTAAGTTTAGGTGTCTAATTGGACGTTTTTAACGAAATTTACAGAAATTTGTTTTATATGACCAATTCTCATTTAGTTGTGGAAACTCTTTTAAAAAAATGTTTTACTTCTAAATACGCTTTGTGCTTAATTTTTCTACATTCAACTTTAGGAACTTCTTCAATGTATTATTCTTTTCTAAATTTCTAACATTTGAAATATGGTTAATCTTTAAATTGAGTTTGTTAACGATTCTTCAATATTGAAAAAATAATGTGTTTCATTGAAATGCAATTTCAAAAAGCAGAAAAGAGAATTTATTAATTGTTTTAGGTGTCTTAAATTGACGTTTTTTAATGAAATTTTAATATTTGTTTTTATATACCAAATATTTCATTAGTTGTGAAAACCTGTTTTAATAAAAAAATTTAACTTCTAAAATTACGCTTTTTCTTAAATTTTCACATTACAAATTTAGAACTCTTAAAAGTACGATTTTTCCTAAATTTCAACATTTGAAATTATTTGGTAATTCTTAAAATTGAGTTTTTAACGGTATTTTCAGCATTTGAAAAAATAGTGTGTTTCATTGAAATGCAATTTCAAAAAGCAGAAAAGAGAATTTATTAATTGTTTTTGGTGGTCTAAATTGACTTTTTAATAAGTATTTGTCAAATTTTTTTATATACCAGTTATTTCATCAGTTTCTAAAAACCTGTTTTAATAAAAAATTTAACTTTCTAAAATTTACACTTTCTGTTAAATTGTTTCGCATTACAAAATTTAGAAATCTTATTTAAAAGTATGATTTTCCTAAATTTCACCATTTAAAACATTTGAAATTATTTGTTAAATCTTAAATTGAGTTTTTAAACTGAGTTTTCAGCATTTGAAAAAATACATGTGTTCATGAATGCAAATTTTAAAAAGAGAAAGGATTATAATAGTTTTAGCGTGTCTTAAATTGGGACGTTTTTTTAAGAATTTCATATTTGTTTTTATATACCAAATATTCATTTATGTTGTGAAACCGTGTTTTATATAAAAAAATTAGTAACTTCTAAATTATCGCTTTTTTTCTTAAATTTTTACATACAAATTTAGAACTCTTAAAAGTACGGATTTTTCCTAAATTTCAACATTTGAAATTATTGTCGGTAATTCTTACAAATTGAGTTTAACGATTTCAGCAGTTTTGAAAAATAATGTTTTTTCATTGAAATGCAATTTCAAAAACGCGAAAAGAGATTTTTTATTGTTTGTAACGTGTCTTTAAATTTGACGTTTTTATAATGAATTCAATATTTGGTTTTCTCATATACCAATAGTTCATTAGTTGTTGAAAACCTGTTTAGATAAAAAAATTAAAGCTCGAAAATTGACGCTTTCTTAAATTTCTCACATCACGAATTTAGATAATCTTAAAAGTACGATTTTTTCCCTAAATTTCAACATTTGAAATTATTTGGTAAATCTTAAAATTGAGTTTTTAACGGTATTTTCAGCATTTGAAAAAATAATGTGTTTCCTTGAAATGCAATTTCAAAAAGCTGAAAAGTGAATTTATAATAGTTTTAGATGTCTTTAAATTGACGTTTGTAATGGAAATTTTTCAAATATTCTTGTTTTTATTACAAATATTTCATCAGTTGGAAAACCCGTTTTAATAAAATAATTTCACTTCTAAAATTACGCTTTTTTTAAATTTCACATGACAAATAGGAACCTAAGAAAAGTATCGATGTTCCAAATCTTCAACATATGAAAATTATTTTGTAAATCTAAAAATTGAGTTTTTAACGATTTCATCATTGAAAAAAAAATGTGTTCATTGAAATGCAACTTTCAAAAAGCGAGAAAAGCGAATTTTGTAATAGTTTTAGGTGTCTTAAATTGACGTTTGTAATGAAATTTCAATAGTTTCTTTTCATATACGCAATTTGTCACTTAGTGAAACATGTTTTACATAAAAATTTATAACTTCTAAATACGCTTTTCCTTAATTTTAATACCAATGTTTAGAACTCTTAAAGTACGATTCTTCCTAAATTTCAACATTTAAAATTATTTGGTTAATCTTAGAAATTGAGTTTTTAACGGTATTTTCATGCATTTGAAAAATAATGTGTTCATTGAAATGCAATTTCAAACGCAGAAAAGTGAATTTATTTAATTGTTTACTGTTATTGGGACGGTTTTTTAATGAAATTTCAATATTTTTTTTAATATAATATTTTTCATGCAGGCAAAATCCGTTTTAATAAAAGTTTAACTTCTAAATTACGCTTTTTCTTAAATTTTCACATTACAAATTTAGAACTCTTAAAAGTACGATTTTTCCTAAATTTCAACATTTGAAATTATTTGGTAAATCTTAAAATTGAGTTTTTAACGGTATTATTCAATAAGTGCAAAAAAATGTGTTTCAATTAAAAATGCACATTTCAAAAGAAGCTGAAAGTGAATTTAAAGTAATAGTTTTAGGTGTCTTAAATTGACGTTTTTTAATGAAATTTCAATATTTGTTTTTATATACCAAATATTTCATTAGTTGTGAAAACCTGTTTTAATAAAAAATTATAGCTTCTAAAATTACGCTTTTTCTTAAATTTTCACATTACAAATTTAGAACTTAAAAGTACGATTTTTCCTAAAATTTCAACATTTGAAATTATTTGTACCTTTTAAATTGAGTTTTTAACGTAATTTTCAGCATTTGAAAAATAAGGGTGTTTCATTAAAAATGCAATTTCAAAAAGCTGAAAAGGGAATTTATTAATAGCTTTAGTGTCTTAAATTGACGTTTTGTTAATGTTTCATGATTTGTTTTTATATACCAAATATTTCAATTAGTTGTGAAACTGTTTTAGCATAAAAAATTTTAACTTCTAAAATTTACGCTTTTTCCTTTTAATTTCACTTTACAAATTGGAACCTAAAGTACGATTTCCTAAATTTCAACATTGAAATTATTTTGGTAAACTTAAAATTGAGTTTTTAACGGTATTTTCAGCATTTGAAAAAATAATGTGTTTCATTGAAATGCAATGTCCAAAAAGCTTAAAAAAATTTAGTAATAGTTCAAGTTCTGAAACAAGTTTTGAAACGAACTGTCAAGGTTGTTCTTATATACGCAAATATTCTCTAGTTGTGAAACTCGTTTTAAATAAAAGATTTAGGACTTCTAAAATTACGCTGTCTTAAATTTTCACATTACATAATTAGAACTCTTAAAGTACGTAAATTTTCCAAAATTCCAACATTTGACAATATTGTTAACATCTAAAATTGAGTTTTTAAACGGTATTTTCAGCATTTGAAAAATAATGGGCAAATGTAATCGCATAAAAATTCAAAATAGCAGAAGGTAATTTATTAATAGTTTTTGTTTCTTAAATGACTTTTAATAAAATCATTTTTTTTTATATACCAAAAAATTCATAATTTTTGATAACTGTTTTATTGAAATGCAATTTCAAAAAGCATGTTCTTAAATTTTCACATTACAATTTAAGAACTCTTAAAAGTACGATTTTTCCTAAATTTCAACATTTGAAATTATTTGGTAATTCTTAAAATTGAGTTTTTAACGGTATTTTCAGCATTTGAAAAAATAATGTGTTTCATTGAAATGCAATTTCAAAAAGCAGAAAAGAGAATTTATTAATTGTTTTAGGTGTCTTAAATTGACGTTTTTTAATGAAATTTCAATATTTGTTTTTATATACCAAATATTTCATTAGTTGTGAAAACCTGTTTTAATAAAAAAATTTAACTTCTAAAATTACGCTTTTTCTTAAATTTTCACATTACAAATTTAGAACTCTTAAAAGTACGATTTTTCCTAAATTTCAACATTTGAAATTATTTGGTAAATTTTAAAATTGAGTTTTTAACGGTATTTTCAGCATTTGAAAAGATAATGTGTTTCATTGAAATGCAATTTCAAAAAGATGAAAAGTGAATTTATTAATAGTTTTAGATTTCTTAAATTGACGTTTTTTAATGAAATTTCAATATTTGTTTTTATATACCAAATATTTCATTAGTTGGGAAAACCTGTTTTAATAAAAAAATTTAACTTCTAAAATTACGCTTTTTCTTAAATTTTCACATTACAAATTTAGAACTCTTAAAAGTACGATTTTTCCTAAATTTCAACATTTGAAATTATTTGGTTAATCTTAAAATTGAGTTTTTAACGGTATTTTCAGCATTTGAAAAAATAATGTGTTTCATTGAAATGCAATTTCAAAAAGCAGAAAAGAGAATTTATTAATTGTTTCGTGTCTTAAATTGACGTTTTTAATGAAATTTCAATATTTGTTGTGAAAACCTGTTTCATTAGTTTGAAAAACCTTAATAAAAAATTTAACTTCTAAAATAGCTTTCTTAATTTACACATTACAAATTAGAACTCTTAAAAGTACATTTTCTAAATTTCAACATTTGGAAATATTTGTAAATCTTAAAATAGTGTTTAACAGTATTTTCGGGAGTGTTGAAAAAATAAGGTGTTTCAATGAAATGCAATTTTAAAAAGCAGAACAATGAATGTATAATAGTTTTAGGTTCTTAAATTCCGTTTTATGAAATTTCATCATTTAGTTTATATATCCAATATTCATTAGTTGTGAAATACCCTGCTTTTAGTAAAAAAATTACACTTCTAAAATTAAGGCTTTTTAAATAGTTTGTCTTGGATATTACTTAATTTAGAAACTTAGAAAATTTGTCTGAAATCTATTTGAACTTTCGACAATTTGTCTAAAATCTAAATGAGTTTAAGCTATTTTCACATTTAAAAATTTAGTTTTTCTTTGAAATGCAATTTAATAAAGCACAAAGCTTTTTATTAACTGTTTTAGGTGTCTTAAATTGACGTTTTTTAATGAAATTTCAATATTTGTTTTTATATACCAAATATTCATTAGTTGTGAAAACTGTTTTAATTAAAATACAAATTCTAATATACTCTTTTTTCTAATTTTTCACATACAAATTAGAACTCTTAAAAAGTACGATTTTTTTCCTAAATTCAAATTTGGAAATTAATTAATTAAGTTACCTAAAACTTATTTTTAAATTGTATTTTCAGCATTTGAAAAAATAATGTGTTTCATTGAAATGCAATTTCAAAAAGCAGAAAAGAGAATTTATTAATAGTTTTAGGTGTCTTAAATTGACGTTTTTTAATGAAATTTCAATATTTGTTTTTATATACCAAATATTTCATCAGTTGTGAAAACCTGTTTTAATAAAAAATTTTAACTTCTAAAATTACGCTTTTTCTTAAATTTTCACATTACAAATTTAGAACTCTTAAAAGTACGATTTTTCCTAAATTTCAACATTTGAAATTATTTGGTAAATCTTAAAATTGAGTTTTTAACGGTATTTTCAGCATTTGAAAAAATAATGTGTTTCATTGAAATGCAATTCAAAAAGCAGAAAGAGAATTTATTAATTGTTTTTAGGTGTCTTAAATTGACGTTTTTTAATTTGACAATTCAGATATAGTGTTTTATAACCAAAATATTGTCATTAGATGTAAAACCTATTCAATAAAAAAATTAAACTTCTAAAATCTAGCTTTCTAAATACAAATTTAGAACTCTAAAAGTACGATTTTTTTCCCTAAATTTCAACATTGTAAATTATTTGTTAAATCTTAAATGATTTTAACTGTATTTTCGCATTTGAAAAAATAATCGTGTTTTCACTTGAAATGTGCAATTTAAAAAAGCAGAAAAGAGAATTTATTAATTGTTTCAGGTGTCTTAAATTGACGTTTTTTAATGAAATTTCAATATTTGTTTTTATATACCAAATATTTCATTAGTTGTGAAAACCTGTTTTAATAAAAAATTTAACTTCTAAAATTACGCTTTTTCTTAATGAAAAATTTTATCTTCTAAAATTACGCTTTTCGTTAAAATTACGCTTTTTCCTAAATTCAACAGTTTGAAATTATTGTTAGAAGTCTTAAATTGAGTTTTTAACTGAATATTTTCAGCATTTGAAAAAATAATGTGTTTCATTGAAATGCAATTTCAAAAAGCAGAAAAGTGAATTTATTAATAGTTTTAGGTGTCTTAAATTGACGTTTTTTAATGAAACAATTTCAATATTTGTTTTTATATACCAAATATTTCATTAGTTGTGAAAACCTGTTTTAATAAAAATTTTAACTTCTAAAATTAAACTTTTTCTTAAATTTTCACATTACAAATTTAGAACTCTTAAAAGTACGATTTTTCCTAAATTTCAACATTTGAAATTATTTGGTAAATCTTAAAATTGAGTTTTTAACGGTATTTTCAGCATTTAAAAATAATGGTTTCATTGAAATCTATTTTTCAAAAACAATGAAAAAGTTGAAAATTTATAATAGCTTTAGGTCTAAAGTGATCGGTTTTTATGAAATTTCAATATTTTTTTATTTACCCAAAACATATATTTAGTTGGGAAAACCTGTTTTAGTAAAAATTTTAACTTCTAAAATACGCTTTTTCTTAATTTCAACATTTGAAGATTTAACACTCTTAAAAGTACGATTTTCTAAAATTCAACAGTTGAAATTATTGTAAATCTTAAAATTGAGATTGTTTAACCGTATTTCAGCATTTGGAAAAATAATGTGTTCCATTGAAATGCAATATCAAAGCAGAAAAACGAATTTATTAATTGTTTTAGGGTTCTTAAATTGCGTTTTAATGAAATTTCAACTATTTGGTTTTATATACAAATTATGTCATTAATGTGAAAACCTGTTAATAAAATAAATTTAACTTCTAAATTACTCTTTTTCTAATTTTTCACATTACAAATTTATAACCTTAAAAGTACGATTTTTCTAAATTTCGAACATTAAATATTTGTTAATTCTTAAAAATTGAGTTTTTAACGGATTTTCAGCATTGGAAAAAAAAGGTGTTTCATTGAAATGCAATTCAAAAAAGCAAAAAAGAATTTTATTAATGTTTTAGTGTCTAAATTGACGTTTTAATGAATTTCAATATTTTTTTTATAAGCCAAATATTTCTTAGTTGTGAAACCTGTTTTAATAAAAAAATTTAACTTCTAAAAAATTACGCTTTTCTTAAATTTTCACATTACAAATTTAGAACTCTTAAAAGTACGATTTTTCCTAAATTTCAACATTTGAAATTATTTGGTAAATTTTAAAATTGAACTTTTTTAACGATTTTCAGCTTGAAAAGATAAGTGTTTTCATTGAAACTCAATTCAAAAGGATGAAAAGTGAATTTATTAATATTTTTGGTCTTAAAATGACGTTTTTAATGAAATTTCAATATTTGTTTTCATATACCAATATTTCTTAGTTTTGAAAACCTGTTTAATAAAAAAATTTAACTCTAAATTACGGTCTTTTCTTAAATTTTCACATACAAATTTAGAACTCTAAAGAGTATTTTTTCTAAATTCAACATTTGAAATTATTTGTTAATCTTAAAATTGAGTTTAACTGTCATTTAGCATAAAAAATAATGTTGATTCATTGTAATGCCAGTTAAAAAAGTAGAAAAGAGATTATAATGTTTTCATATCCTTAAATGACGTTTTTAATGAAATTTAATTTGTTTTTATATCCAAATATTTCATTAGTTGTGAAACCTGTTTTAATAAAAAAATTAACCTTCTAAAATTACGCTTTCTAATTTTCACATTACAAATTAGAACTCTTAAAAGTACGATTTTTTCGCATAAATTTCAACATTTGAAATTATTTGTTAAATCTTAAAATTGAGTTTTAACAGTATTTTCAGCATTTGAAAAAATAATGTGTTTCATTGTAATGCAATTTTAAAGAAGCAGAAAAGTGAAATTTAGTAATGTTTTAGGTGTCGTTAATTGACGTTTTAATGAAATGTCAATATTTGTTTTTTTATATAAAAAAATCATTTCATTAGTTGTGAAAACCGTTTTAATAAAAAATTTTAATTCTAAAATTACGCTTTTCTTAAATTTGCACATTACAAATTTGAACTCTTAAAAGTACGACGACTTTCCCTAAATTTCAACATTTGAAAGTTATTGATAAACTAAAAATTTTTTAACGGTATTTTCATAATTTGAAAAAATAATGTGTTTTTGATTAAAATTCTATTTCAAAAAGCAAAAAAGTAAATTTTTTATATTTTGGTGTCTAAAATTGACGTTTTTAATGAAATTTCAATATTCTGTTTTTATAACCAAATATTTTTGGGTGGCTCATTAGTTGTGACAAACCTGTTTAAATAAAAAATTTAAAACTTCTAAATATAACGCTTTTCTTAATTTTCAAATTATCAAATTTAAGAACTGCTTAAAAGTACGATTTTTCCAAATGCAACTATTTGGGGAAATATTGTTAAATCTTAATAATAGTTTTAACAGTATTTTCAGCATTTGAAAAAATAATGTGTTTCATTGAAATGCAATTTCAAAAAGCAGAAAAAAGAATTTATTAAGTTTTAGATGTCTTAAATTGACGTTTTTTAATGAAATTTCAATATTTGTTTTTATATACCAAATATTCATTAGTTGTGAAAACCTGTTTTAATAAAAAATTTTAACTTCTAAAATTACGCTTTTTCTTAAATTTTCTTCACATCACAAATTTAGAAATCTTAAAAGTACGATTTTTCCTAAATTTCAACATTTGAAATTATTTGTTAAATCTTAAAATTGAGTTTTTAACGGTATTTTCAGCATTTGAAAAAATAATGTGTTTCATTGAAATGCAATTTCAAAAAGCAGAAAAGTAAATTTAAATTAATAGTTTAGGTGTCTAAATGACGTTTTAAATGAAAATCATATTTGTTTTATTACCAAATATTCATTAGTTGTGGAAACCTGTTTCAATAAAAAAAATTTTAACTTCTAAAATTAGCTTTTTCTTAATTTCACATTACAATTAAACTCTTAAAAGGTATCGATTTTCCTAAATTCAAACTTGAAATTAGTTGGTTAAATCTTAAAAATGAATTTTTAACGTATTTTCAGCATTGAAAAAATAATGTTTTCATTGAAAATTTCAAAAAAGCAGAAAAGAGAATTTATTAATTTGTTTAGTGTCTTAAATTGACGTTTTTTAATGAATTTCAATATATTGTTTTATTATACAAATATTTACTAGTAGTAAAACGCTGTTTTAATAAAAAAATTTAACTTCTACAATTACGCCCTTTTCTTAAATTTCACATTTACGCCGAATTTAGGAAATCACTTAAAAGTAGATTTTTTCCTAAATCTTCACATCTTGAAATTATTTGGTAAATTTGTTGAAATTGAGTTTTAACGGTATTTCAGCATTTTAAAAGATAATGTGTTTCATGAAATGCAATTTCAAAAAGATGAAAGAATTTATTAATAGTTTTAGATTTCTAAATTGACGTTTTTTTTAAATGAAATTTCAATATTTTTTTAATATACAAATGTTAGTTTTGAAAACCTTTTTAAATAAAAAATTTAACTTCTAAAATTACGCTTTCTTAAATTTCACTTACAAATTATGAACTTTTAAAAGTAAACGATTTTTCCTAATTCACTTGATATTGGTAAATCTTAAAATGAGTTTTTAAACGGTATTTCAGCATTTGAAAAAATTATGTGTTTCATGAAAATGCTATTTCAAAAGCAGAAAAGGGAATTTATTAATATTTAGGTGTCTTAATTGACGTTTTTAATGTAATTTCAATGTTTGTTTTTATATACAAATATTTCATTAGCGTGAAAACCTGTTTAATTAAAAAATTTTAACTTCTAAATACGCTTTCTTAAAATTTCCATCAAACCATTACATTAAAGTGATTTCCTAAAAAATTCAAACTCAAAAATTATTTGGTAATTCTAAAATTGAGTTTTTAACGGTATTTCAGCATTTGAAAATATAAAGTTTCATTGAAAGGTCAATTCTCAAAAAGCTGAAAAGTAATTATTAGAGTTTAAGGTGTTCTAAATTGACGTTTTGTAATGGAAATTTCAATATATTGTTTTTATATACCAAATATTCATTAGTTGAACGTCTGGTTTTTAAAAAAAAAAAATCTAACTTCTAAATTAACGCTTTCTTATTTCACATTACAAAAGTAGAAACCTAAAAGTATATTTTTTCTAAATTCACAATGAAAATTATTTGGTTAATCTAAAAATTGAGTTTTAACGTTATTTTCAGCATTGAAAAAAATAATGTGTTCATTGAAAATGCGAATTTCAAAAAGCGAAAAACGATTTATTTATAGGTTTTAGGGCCCTTAAATTGACGTTTTTAATGAATTTCAATATTGTTTTTATATATCAAAATATTTCATTAGTGTGAAAACCTGATTTTAATAAAAAATTTTAACTTCTAATATTACGATTTTCTTAAATTTAACATTACAAATTTAGAACCCTAAAAGAACGATTTTCCTAAATTTCAACATTTGAAATTATTTGGTATTACTTAAAATTGAGTTTTTACGGTTTTTAGCTGTTGAAAAAATAATGTGTTTCATGAAATGCAATTTTCAGAAAAGCAGAAAAGCGAATTTATATATTTCATTAGTTCTTAAATTGACGTTTTTTAAATGAAATTTCAATTTTTGTTATATACCAAATATTCATTAGTTGTGAAAACCTTTTAATAAAAAAATTTTAACTTCTAAAATTACGCTTTTGCTAAATTTTCACATTACAAATTTAGAACTCTTAAAAGTACGATTTTTCCTAAATTTCAACATTTGAATTATTTTGTTTAAATCTTAAAATTGATTTTAACGTATTTTCAGCATTGAAAAAAAAATGTGTTTCGTGAAATGCAATTTCGAAAAAGCAGAAAAGAAGAATTTATTAATTGTTTTAGTGGTCTTAAATTGACGTTTTATGAACATCAATATTTATTTTATTATACCAAAAATTTCATAGTTGTGAAACCGGTTAATAAAAAATTTTTAAATCTAAAATTACGCTTTTTCTAACATTTTCACACTTACAAATTTAACGAACCTTAAAAGGGTACGATTTCCTAAAATTTTCAACATTTGAAATTATTTGGTAAATCTTAAAAATGAGTTTAGGAAACTTTTCAGCATTTGAAAAAATAATGGTTTCATGAAAGGCAATTTCAAAAAGCAAAAAGCGAATTTTAAAAGTTTTAGATTCGTAATTGCGTTTTTTAAAGAAATTTCAATATGTGTTCTTATATCCACAAAAATATTAGTTGTGAAAACTGTTTTAATAAAAAAATTTAACTCTAAATTACGTCTTTCTTAAATTTTCACATAGAACTCTTCCTTAAAAGTACGATTTTCCTAAATTCAACTTTGAAAATATGGTATGTCTTAAAAATGATTTTTAAACGGTAAATTTCAGCATTTGAAAAGAATAATGGTTGCACTGAAATGCAATCAAAAAGCAAAAAGCGAATATGAAATTAGTTTTAGGGTGTCTTAAATTGACGTTTTAGTGGAAATTTCAATATTTGTTTTTATATACAAATATTTCATTAGTCGAAAACCTGTTTTAATAAAAAATTAACTAAAATTAGCTTTTTCTAAATTTTCACATTACACATTTAGAACTCTTAAAAGTAGTTTCCTAAATTTCAAACATTTGAAATTATTTAATCTTAAAATGAGTTTTTAACGGTATTTCAGCATTTGAAAAAATATATGTGTTTCATGAAATGCAATTCAAAAAGCAGACAAGTGAACTTATAATAGTTTACGGTTCTTAAATGACCGTTTTTAATAATGAAATTAAATATTGTTTTAATATACCACAATCATTTATTAGTTGTGAAAACCTGTGTAATAAAAAATTTTTAAGTCTATAATACGGCTTTTCTTCAATTTTTCACAATTAAAATTTAGAAACTCTTAAAAGTACGATTTTTCCTAAATGTGCAACATTTAAATATTGGTTAGATCTTAAAATGATTAACGGTATTTCAGTACCCTTTGAAAAAAATAAATTCAATTGAAATGCAATTTAAAAAGCCAGAAAAGCGAATTTATAATGTTGTTTTTAAGTTGTCTTAATTGACCTTTTTTTAAATAAATTCAATTTGTTTTTATATACCAAATAAGTCATTAGTTGTGAAAACCTTTGTTTAATAAAACATTTACTTCTAAAATTACGCATTTTTCTTAAATTCACAGTTACCAATTTAGAACTCTTAAAAGTACGTTTTTCCTAAATTTTCAACAGTTTGAAATTATTTGATTAAATTTGAGTTTTTAACGGTATTTCGTGCATTTGAATTACGGGATTTTCAGAGTTGAAAAAATAATGTGTTTCATTAAAAAGCAATTTCAACAAGCGAAACGTGAATTTATAATGACTTTAGGTGTCTTAAATTAACGTTGATTTTTAATGAATTTCAATATTGTTTTTTATATACCAAATATTTTCAGTAGTTGTGAAAACCTGTTTTAAATAAAAAATTTTTAACTTCTAAAAATTACGCTTTTTCTAAAATTTTCACATTACATAAATTTAGAACTCTTAAAGTACGATTTTCCTAAAATTCAACATTTAAATTATTGGTAACATCTACAAAATGAGTTTTTAACAGATTCGGTTCAGCATTTGAAAAAATAATGTTTTCATTGAAATGCAATTTTCAAAAAGCAGAAAAAGTGAATTTATTAATAGTTTTTAGTGTCTTAAATTGACGTTAAATGAATTCAATATTGTTTTTATAATACAAAATATTCATCAGTGTGAAAAACCTGTTTTAATTAAAATTTTGAAAGTCTGGTCTCCAATTACGCCTTTTTCTAAATTTTCAGCGTTAACAACATTAAGAACTCTGTTAAAAGTACGATTTTTCTAAATTTCAACATTGAAATTATTTGGTAATCTTAAAATTGAGTTTTTAACGGTATTTTCAGCATTTGAAAAAATAATGTGTTTCATTGAAATGCTATTTCAAAAAGCAGAAAAGTGAATTTATTAATAGTTTTAGGTGTCTTAAATTGACGTTTTTTAATGAATTTCAATAATTGTTTTATACCAACTAATTTTTCATTAGTTGTGAAACCTGTTTTAGTAAAAAATTTAACCTCTAAAATTACCCTTTTGCTTAAATTTGCATCATTTACAATTTTAGAAACATTAAAAGTACGATTTTTCTAAATTTCAACATTTGAACTTATTTGTTAAATCTTAAAATTGAGATTTTTTTAACGGTATTTTCAGGCATTTGAAAAAATAAAGTGTTTTCATTGACAATCAATAGTCAGAAAGCCTAAAAGAGGAATGTTATTAATTGTTTAGGTGTCTTAATTGACGTTTTTAATGAATTTGTTTTGTTTTATATACCAAATATTTCATTAGTTGTGAAAACCTGTTTTAATAAATAATTTTAACTTCTAAAATTACGCTTTTTCTTAAATTTTCACATTACAAATTTAGAACTCTTAAAAGTACGATTTTTCCTAAATTTCAACATTTGAATTATTTGGTAGACTTTTTAAAATTGAGTTTTCCTAACGGTATTTTCCAGCATTTTCAAAAATAATGTGTTTCATTGAAATGCAATTTCAAAAAGCAGAAAAGAGAATTTATTAATAGTTTTAGGTGTCTTAAATTGACGTTTTTTAATGAAATTTCAATATTTGTTTTTTTTATATACCAAATATTTCATTAGTTGGAAAACCTGTTACTATAAAAAATTACTCTAAATTACGTCTTTTTCTAAATTTTCCATACGAATTTAGAAATCCTGGTGAAGAGTTTATACGATTTTTCCTAAATTTCAAAATTTGAAATTATTTGGTAATTCTTAAAATTGAGTTTTTAACGGTATTTTCAGCATTTGAAAAAATAATGTGTTTCATTGAAATGCAATTTCAAAAAGCAGAAAAGAAATTATTAATAGTTTTAGACTTTCTTAAATTGACGTTTTTTAAATGAAATTTCAATATATGTTTTGTATATTACCACAATATTTTCATAGTTTTGGAAAAACCTGTTAATAAACAAAATTTAACGTTTCTAAAATTACGCCTTTTTTTCTTAATTTTCAACATTACAAATTTAGAACTCTTAAAAGTACGATTTTTCCTAAATTTCAACATTTGAAATTATTTGGTTAATCTTAAAATTGAGTTTTTAACGGTATTTTCAGCATTTGAAAAAATAATGTGTTTCATTAAATGCAAATTTCAAAAAGGCAGAAAGAGAATTTATTAATTTTTTCGGTGTCTAAATTGAGCGTTTTGTTTAATGGTTCAATATTGTTTATATACTCAAATATTGTCAATTAAGTTTGTGAAAACCTGTTTTTAATAAAAAAATTTAAACTTCTAAAATTACGCTTTTTCTTAAATTTCACATACAATTGTAGACTCTTTAAAAGTCGATTTTCCAAATTCACATTGAAATATTGTTAATCTTAAATGGACTTTTAACAGTATTCAGCATTTGAAAAAATATGTGTTTCATTGAAATGCAATCAAAAAGCAGAAAAGTGAAGTTATTAATAGTTTTAGTGTCTAAAATTGACGTTTTTGAATTTCAATATTTGTTTTTAATATACCAAATAATTGTCATTGTTTGAAACCTTTTAGATAAAAAGTTTAACATCCAAAATACAATCTTTCTAACATTGAACATAGGCGTTTTGAACTCTTTAGCTTCGTCTCTTTTCCCTAAATTGCAACATTTGAAATTATTGATCAAATCTAAAATGAGTTTAACGGTATGCAGGCAATTTGAAAAAAATCGTGTTTTCATTAAAATGCATTTCAAAAGCAGAATAGTAAATTAGATTAGTTTAGGTTGTCTTAAATTGACGTTTTTTAATGAAATTTCAATATTTGTTTTTATATACCAAATTTATCCTTAGTTGTGAAACTTTTTTAATAAAAAATTTTAACTTCTAAAATTACGCTTTCTTAAATTTTCACATTTAAAATTTAGACTCTTAAAATTTTTTTTTCCTAAATTCAACATTGAAAATTATTTGTTTAATTTAAAATTTAGTTTTAACTTTATTTTCTTCAGCATTTGAAAAAATAATGTGTTCATTGAAATGCATTTCAAAAAGCAAAAAGGTGAATTTATTAATAGTTAAGTGTCTTAAATTGACTTTTTTTAATGAAATTTCAATATGTTTTTATATACCAAATATTTCATTAGTTGTGAAAACCTGTTTTAATAACAAATTTTAACTTCTAAAATTACGCTTTTGTAAATTTTTACATTACAATTAGAACTTTTAAAAGTAGGATTTCCTAAATTTCAAATTTGAAAATTATTTGGTAAATCTTAAAATTGAGTTTTTACCGTATTTTCAGCATTGAAAAATAATGTATTCATTGTAATTGCTATTTCAAAAAAAGAAAAGTGAATTTTAAGATTTACAAAATATTAAATTTGACGTTTTTTAATGAAATTTCAATATTTGTTTTTATATACCAAATATTTCATTAGTTGTGAAAACCTGTTTTAATAAAAAATTTTAACTTCTAAAATTACGCTTTTTCTTAAATTTTCACATTACAAATTTAGAACTCTTAAAAGTACGATTTTTCCTAAATTTCAACATTTGAAATTATTTGGTAAATCTTAAAATTGAGTTTTTAACGGTATTTTCAGCATTTGAAAAAAATAATGTGTTTCATTAATGCAATTTCAAAAAGCAGAAAAGAGAATTTATTAATAGTTTTAGGTGTCTTAAATATTGACGTTTTTTAATGAATTTCAATATTTGTTTTTTATATACATATATTTTCATTAGTTTGGGAAAGACCCTGTTTTACCATAAAATAAATTAACTCTTAAAATTACGCTTTTTCTTAAATTTTCACATTACGAACTTAGAACTCTTAAAAGTACGATTTTTCCTAAATTTCAACATTTGAAATTATTTGGTAAATCTTAAAATTGAGTTTTAACCGTTTCTTCAGCACTTTAAAAGAATAATGGTTCATTGAATGCAATTTCAAAAAGAGAAAAGTGACGCATGTTTAATAGTTTAGATTTTCTTAAATTGACTTTTTAATGACATTTCAAATTTGTTTATATACCGCAAACATCATTAGTTTTGAAAATCCTGTTTATATAAAAAATTTAACTTCTAAAATTAACCGTTTTGTCTTAAATTTTCACATTCAGAATTAGAACTTTAAAGATAAGATTTTTCCTAAAGTCAACATTGAAAATGTTGGTTAACTCTTAAAATTGAGTTTTAACGGTATTTCAGGCATTAAAAATAATGTGTTCATGAAATGCAATTCAAAGCAAAAGAGAATTATTATTGTTTTAGGTGTCTTAAATGTACGTTTTTAATGGAATTTCAATATTTGTTTTAATAGTCAAATATTTCATTAGTTGTGAAACTTGTTTTTAAATAAAAAATAATTAAACCTAAAATTACGGAGCTTTTTTCTAAATTTCACATTACAAATTTAGAACTCTTAAAAGTACGATTTTTCCTAAATTCAACATTGGAAATATTTGTTTAATCTAAAAATTAAGGTTGTAACCAGTATTCAGCAAATTTGGAAAAATCAAGTGTCATGCACTGCATTTTATGCCTACACTACACGGTGAATTATTAATAGGTTAGGTCTTAAATTGACATTTTTTAATGAAATCTCAATATTTGTTTTATATACCAAATATTCCATTATTTGAAAACTGTTTTAATAAACAATTTTAACTTCTAAAAATACGCATTTTCTTAAATTTCACATACCAAATTTAGAAACTTTAAAAGTACGATTCCTAAATTTCAACATTGGAAATAATTTGGTAAATCTTAAAATTGAGTTTTAACGGTATTTTCAGCATTGAAAAAATTATGTGTTACATTGAAATGCCCTATGTCAAAAAGCAGAATAGGTGATTAAATTAATAGTTTAGTTCCTGAATTGACGTTTTTAATGAAATTCAATATTTGTTATTGATATACCAAATATTTCATTAGTGTTGAAGTAACTGTTAGAAATTAATTGTTATGATTTGTTCGAACAATTACCTGTTTCTTTTTCTAAATTTCACATCACTGTTCAGAACTCGAAAAAGTACGATTTTTTCCTATTTCAGAATTTGAAATTATTTGGGTTAATTCTTAAGACATTAAGTTGTTAAGTACTTCAGCATTCTGAACAAAATATGTGTTTTTCATTGGAAATGCAATAATCAAAAAGCAAAAAGAGAATCATGAATTGTTTTAGGTGTCTTAAATGGACTTTTTTAATGAAAATTAATATTTGTTTGTTATAACCAAGATATTTCATAGTGAACAACCTGTTTAATAAAAATTTTAACCTAAAATTACGCTTTTTAAATTTTCACATTACAATTTAAGAACTCTTAAAATACAATTTCCTAAATTCAACTTTGAAATATTTTGGGTAATATTCTAAAATTGAGTTTTACCTGGTTTTCTTCAGCATTTGAAATTATAAAGTTTCATGTGAAATGCAATCAAACAAGCTTGAAAATGAATTTATAGAGTTAGTTCCTAAATTGACTTGTGTAACGAATATTTCAATATTGTTTAATAATACCAATATGCATTAGTTTTGAAACTCTGTTTAAAAAAAAATTTAATACTTAAAATACAATTTTTCTAAATTTAAACATTACAAATTAGAACTCTTAAAGTACGATTTTTCCTAAATTTCACCAATGAAAAATATTTGTTAAATCTAAAAATTGAGTTTTAACGGTATCGCATTTGAAAAATAATGCGTTTCATTGAATATCATTTCAAAACAGAAAAGTTGAATATTAATAGTTAGGTCTAATTGAACGTTTTTAATAAATTTCAATTTTAATTTCATCCTAATATTTTAAACTCGTTGAAAACCTTTTTCACTAAATATTTAACTCTAAATTTTCACCTATAAATTTTATAAATATTAAACTCTAATATCTAAATCTAAACATCAAATTATTCTTTATCTTAAACATGAGTTTTAAACGGTATTTTAGCATTAGAAAAAGATAAAAGTGATTCATTGAAACAATTTTCAAAAAGAGACAAAGCGAATTATTAAATAGTTTTAGGTCTTAAATGGATTTTTTAATGAAATTTTATATTTGTTTGTAAATAGTATACAAATATTTCATTAGTTGTAAAAGCCTGTTTTAATAAAAAATTTTAACTTCTAAAATACGCTTTTCTTCAAATTTCACATTGACAAATTAAACTCTAAAGTAAACGCATTTTTCCTAAATTTCAACCGTTGAAATATTGTAATCTTAAAATTGAGTTTATAACGGAATTTTCAGCATGATAAAAATAATGTTCATTGAAATGCAATTACAAAAAGCAGAAAAGCGAATTTATATATAGTTTTTGTCTTAGATTGACGTTTTTAATGAAATTTCAATATTTTGTTCTTTAATACAAATTATTCATTAGTCGTGAAAAACCTGTTAAATAAAGATTTGTAACTGAAAATTGACGCTTTTCTTTATTTCAACATTACAAAATTAAGATCTTAAAATAAATCGATTTCGCTAATTCAATTTGAAAAGATGTTGTAAATTCTATAATTTGAGTTTTAATCGGATTGTTAAGCATTTGCAAAAATAATGGCTCATCGAAATGTATATTTAACAGCAGACACCTTAAACTATTAATTCATTTAGGTGTCTTAAATTGACGTTTTTTAATGAAATTTCAATATTTGTTTTTATATATCAAATGTTTCATTAGTTGTGAAAACCTGTTTTAATAAAAAAATTTAACTTCTAAAATTACGCTTTTTCTTAAATTTTCACATTACAAATTTAGAACTCTTAAAAGTACGATTTTTCCTAAATTTCAACATTTGAAATTATTTGGTAAATCTTAAAATTGAGTTTTTAACGGTATTTTCAGCATTTGAAAAAATAATGTGTTTCATTGAAATGCAATTTCAAAAAGCAGAAAAGAGAATTTATTATTGTTTCGGTGTCCTAAATTTGACCGTTTTTTAAATTGAAATCTGTCAATATTGTTTTATATACCACTATTCACATAGTTGTGAAAACCTGTAATAAAAAAATTAACCTTCTAACATCTACGCTTTCCTTTAAATTTCAACATTACCAAATTAGACTCTTTAAAAAGTCTGATTCCTAAATCAACATTGGAAAATATTTGTTAAATCTTAAAAATTGAGTTTTTAGTATTTCAAGGCAATTTGAAAAAATAATGTGGTTTATCTTTGAAATGCAATTTTTAAAAAAAAAAAGCAGAAAGTGAAATTTGAATTAATAGTTTATGGTGTCCGTAATTGGACGTTTTAATGAAATTTCAATATTGTTTTTATATACAAATATTTCATAGTTGTGAAAACCTGTTTAATAAAAATTTTTAACTTCTAAAATAACGCTTTTCTTAATTGTCACATTAACAAAATTTAGACCTCGTAAAAGTACGATGTTTCCTAAATTCAACTTATGAAATTATTTGGTAATTCTTAAAATGAGTTTTAACGGTCATTTTTCAGCAATTTGGAAAAATATCGTGTTTCATGCAATGCAATTCAAAAAGCTGAAAAGTGACTTTATTAATAGTTTTAGGTGCTTCAATGAACGTTTGTAACGAAAATTTCAATATTGTTTTTAAATATACCAATATTTTATAGTTGTGAAAACCTGTTTAAAAAAAATTTTAAAACTTCTAAAATACGCTTTTTCTTAAATGTCACATACAAATTTAGAACCTTAAAAAGTACTATTTTTCCTAAATTCAACATTGAAATTTTTGTAATCTTAAAATTGAGTTTTTAACCGGGATTTTTAACATTTGAAAAAATAATGTTTTTCATTTGAAATCAAATTTCAAAAAGCAGAAAATTTTATGTATATTTAGGTGTCTTAATTGACGTTTTTAATGAGAATTCAATATTTGTTTTTTTATATCCAAATATTTCATTAGTTGTGAAAACCTGTTTTAATAAAAAAATTTTAACTTCTAAAATTACGATTTTTCTTAAATTTCACATACCAAATTTAGAACTCTTAAGTACGATTTTCCTACAATTCAACATTTGAAATTATTTGTAATTCTTAAAATTGATTTATTAACGATTTGAAAAATTAATGTGTTTTCATTGAAATGCAATTTCAAAAACAAAAAAGAAATTATAATAGTTTTAGGTTTTTAAATTTTATGTTTTTTATCATGAAATTTCAATATTTGTTTAAAGAATCTAAATATTTCATTAGTTGTGAAAACCTGTTTTAATAAAAAATTTTAACTCAAAAATTACGCTTTTCTTAAATTACATTACAAATTTAGAACTTTAAAAGTACGATTTTTCTAATTTCAGAATTTAAATTATTTGTAATTCTTAAAATTAAGTTTTTTTATACGTATTCCACATTTGAAAATAATGGTTCAATGAAATGCAATTGAAAAAGCAAAAGAGAAGTATGAATGTTAGTGTCGAAATGACTTTTCATGAAATTCAATATTGGTTTATATACCAAATATTTCTTAGTTGGAAAACCTGTTTTACAATAAAAAAATTAACTTCAAAATACGATTTTTCTTAAATTCCCATTACAAAATTAGAACCCTTAAAAGTACGAATTTTCCTTAATTTCAACATGAAATTATTTGGTAAATCTTAAGTTTTTTACCGGATTTTCAGCATTTGAAATAAATTCATGAAATGCAATTCAAAAGCGAATAATGAATTATAAGAGTTTTAGTGTCTAAATTGAACGTTGTAACGCCCATTTCAATATTCTGTTTTATATACCAATATTTCATTAGTTGTGAAACTCCGTTAATAAAACAAATTAACTTCTAAAAATTACAGTTTTCTTTAAATTTACATTAACAAATTAAGAACTACTTAAATACGTTTTTCCTAAATTCAACATTGAAATATTTGTTAAATCTAAAATTGAGTTTTTAACAGTAATTTCAGCATTTGAAAAAAGAAGCGTTTCATTAAATCAATTTCAAAAAGAGAAAAGTGAATTTATTAATATTTTTAGGGTTGCTAATTGACGTTTTTTAATAATGTTCTAATTGTGTTTTTAATATACAAATATTTCATTAGCTTGTGAAGAACCTGTTAAACAAAATTTTAACGTCTAAAAATTTGCACATTTACACAAATTTAGAACTCTAAAAGTACGGATTTTCCTAAATTCAACATTTGAAATTAATTTTGTAAAAATAGAAGTGGAGTTTTAAGTTATCTTAGGGAGTGAAAAAAAAATTTCATTGAAATGCAATTTTAAAAAGCAGAAAGCGAATTTATTAATAGTTTAGGTCTTAAATTGACTTTTTTAAATGGAAATTTAATATTTGTTTTTATATATCAAAAATATTTCATAGTTGTGAAAACCTGTTTTTATAAAAAATTTTAACTCTAAAATTACGCTTTCTTCTAATTTCACATTACAAATTAGAAACTCTTAAAAGATACATTTTTCCTAAAAATCTGCAACCTTGACAACCAATCTATTTGTAAATTCCATAAACATTGAGTTTTAACGTATTTCAGCATTGAAAAAATAATGTTGTTCATTGAAATGCATTCAAGTCAGAAAAGCAATTATTAATTTAGTTTAGGGGCTTAATGACGTTTTTTATGGAACTTTCAATATTGTTTGATTACCAAATATTTCATTAGTGCGAAAACCTGTTTTAGTAAAAAATCTTAACTAAATTACGGTTTTCTAAATAATGCCAGCACAAATAAGAACTCTTAAAAGTACATTTGAAAATTTGAGAATTTGAAATTATTAGGTAAATCTTAAAATTGAGTTTTAACGGTATTTTTAGCATTTAAAAATAATTGTTCATTGAAATGCAATTCAAAAAGACAGAAAAGGACTTAAATAGTTTTAGATTTCTAACTTGACGTGTAATGTAAATTCTCATATTTGTTTTTATATACCAAAAAATTTTCATTAGTTTTGTGAAAACCGTTTTAATAAAAAAATTTAACTTCTAAAATTACGTTTCTAAATTTTCCCATAATCAAATGTAGAACTCTAAAGTACGATTTCGCTAATTTCAAATTTGGAAATATTTGGTTTCATTTTTAAAATGGAGTTACTGTATTCAGCATTTGAAAACAATAATGTGTTTCATGAAATGCAATTCAAAAAGCAGAAAAAGAGAATTTAATTGTTTTAGGTGTCTTAAATTGCAACGTTTTTTAATGAAATTCAATATTGTTTTAACTACCAAATAGTTCAATTAGTGTGAAACCTGTTTTTAAATCCATAATTGAATACAGAATGGGCGGCTTTGTTATACAATTTAAGAATCTTAAAAGTCGCATTTTCCTCACAACACCCCAAATCCTTAACAACACATATCATCAACAAATTAATTGTTAATCTCAAAATCCGAGCAATATTAACAGATATTCAGATTTGAAAAATATGTTTCCTTGAATGCCAATTAAAAAAGACACAACCACACGAATCGCTATTTATGAGTTTTAGGGACATATAATCTATACCGATATTTATGGAAATAATTTGTTTATTTGACACAACATAAGTATGATAGTTTAATAAAAAAAAATTACTTTAAATTACGCTTGTTCTTAAATTTTCACATAATTTAGAACTCTAAAAGTACGATTTGTTCCTAAATTTCAACCTTTGAAATTGATTGGAATTCTTAAAAGTCGATGGAATAGCAAGGCATATCATGGATTTGAAAAGAATATGTGTTTGATCGATAAAGTTTGTTTTGTTCGATCACGGGGGCGTGTGCTATTATTGATATAAGTAGCCCGTTGGAATGAAGAAATTGTGCTCCACAGTTTAGTCGGTGTTTTAGTTGCATTTTATTACGGATAAGTTGAGATACTATTTAGGAATTGTAATTACTTAATTTATTGTCTTTTTAATAAAAACATTTGACCGACGAACACTTTTATGTTCCCACAATTTTTAAGATATGTATTTATTTATTTATTTATTTATTTATTTATTTATTTATTTATTTAGTTTATCATTCGGATTAATTTTCTTGTTCAACTCTTGAGAATGATTACCCGTTATCTAAGTTTTAATTTTTTCCTATTCCTTTTAGGAACACGTGAGATTCATATTTTTTTTTTCCTTTTTTCTTTTATGAGGATAACTTTTGCGTTTCCGAGATTGTTTCTCTAATCGCATTATATATATATATATTATATATATATATATATATAATATTATATATATATATATATATTATACTATTATTTATAATATATATATATATATATTATATATAGTATGATATATATAATATATATTAATAGATTATATATATAATATATATATATATATATATATTATATATATATATATATATATATATAAGGAGAGGAATAACAGGAGCTTTCATGCAGACATAATTAACTATAGATCTAATTTCCGCCCAATGGAATGTGTCTGTTCTTATCGGAAAATCCTTTGTTTTATTATATTTGTTTTACTAACGCGTTTTAAGTTTGAAGTGTGGAAAGCAAAACCAAAATAAATTGAAGATAGAAAGTCGGAGTCAGCAGTGCGGTATCGCAACAGTTTGCCGTGATAGGTTTTGGAAACTCAATAAATAATGCGGTTCTCAGCATTCTCTTTTAGTACTCTTATCTTGGGATAATTTCTAGAATTCCTCCGGAAAAGATAAAAAAAAAAAAAAAAAAAAAAAAAAAAAAAAAAAAAAAAAAAAAAATCACATAGGGTTCTGTTTTTTACATGTAATACTCCAATTTCCAATATTTATTTATTTATTTTTATTTTTATTAAATTATTTTTTTTATATATTTTTTTTTTGTGGGGGGTACCGTAGGTTAAGAAAGCCACAGGTATTACCCATTAAAATTATTTAAAATGATCCAACTGTAAGATGGCATGAAGTAGAGTTTTATGATCATATAATATATATATAATATATATAATATATAAATATATATATATTAATATTAAATATATATATATATATATATATATATATATAATATATATATATATTATATAATATATAGATAATATATATATATATATAGGCTGTAAAAAAATACGGATATTTATTACGATTATCAAACTTCTGAGCTTCGCGATACCGACAACACATGCATGAACAAAGATTGCTGATTCCAAGTATACCATAACCCGGGTGTATCTCTTTTGTTTATGCGATAACGGCAGAAGTTTTTTTTTACGTGATAGCGCTATATTCGATTACTATCATATGTTCCGGACACCGAATCAAGTACGAGAAATCCAGACAAGAAGTAATTACCGATACCGATAGTAGTCTCCATGCCAAGTATTTATAGCTATATACGATCGTAAAATGTTCTGGAATGATTATATAATATGGCGAGATTATTTTGAGGTAATGCGCTTGTGGATTATTGTGGTTTTAACATGAGAAAATTGGGATGAACGTGAAGAATAAGCAGGAAGAAAAATGCGTTTTGACTCCATTTAGCTTTCAGTTGTAGTGGATATATAATTTTTTAGTTTTGAATTGTCGCAAAGCTGGAATGTTATGTTAGTGTTTAAAAGATCATTGTTCTGAAGATGAAATAAAAGCGATTGAAACGGATTGCTAGGTGTCTGAAGCAGTCGGGTTGCCGGATATTCTCGGTGCTGTTAGTGCGGCGTTATGGTAGGTGAGAAAGCAGAATTTACGCTTAATGCAGGTTTTGTAATATGCAGTGATACGTGAATTCAAAGGAGGAAATGTTTTTTTCTTTCTTTATTTTGATACGAGTATGTTGGCCGGCGGGAAATAGTCAAGCGAGCGCTCGATGGAAGAACATTGAAAAAGAGGATTTGGAACTGGAAAGGGGAATGATGCAGAAGCGTCGAAGAAAATGTTAGGAAACATTATTGGAGTTTGATGTTATCAATAGCGGAATCAGTTGACAGTACGTTAGGTAATGTTCGTTCCTTCCGAAAGTGATGGAAAGGGGGGAGGGAAAGACCTGTCGAGAAGAAGGTGAAAGTTGCAAATACTTTGAGAATTTTATCTGTTCTGATCAGATCGTGTATAAATATTGAATGCAAAAGAGTGTGGTTTTTGGAAAATGAATGGGTAAATGTTGGAAAGAACGGTGGTAAATGTTGTTAACTGGATACAGGAGGAATTTTAAGGAAGGAGAGAAGGAACCAGTAAGGAGAATTTGATGGGCATGTTTCTATGTTTTAGAATGGTGGAGGAAATATTGGTTTTTTAAGAGGCGTTTAATCAGAGGTGGGAGAAAAAAATACCCAGCGCTCTTGTCTCAAATTGGCAGAATAGGAGATGTGTGTGGAGAGAAAGAATTTACATTTCATTTTAGAGCTAGGGAAACTCGCTGAAGGAGGGAAACGGGCTCGGAAAATGGAGTGTGGAGGAGTAGGATTTAAAGAAAGAAATAGGGTAAGGAGTTAAAAAGAAAGGGAAAGAGAATGGTGTGGAATATTGTGCAGGCCATGCACCTAGTACGATTAAACATCAGGTGGGTATTAATATTCCCGGGCTTGCTTTGTGGAAAGGTTTGGTGGGATAATGAATAGTAATATATAATATATATATTGTAGTTATATATATATTATATATATAGTAAATAAATAAGATATATATAATATATATATATAATAATTTATAAATATATAATAAATTATATATATATAGATATTATAGTTATAAGTATATTATAATATATAATATAATATATGATAATATAATATATATATATATAATATAAATAATGTATATTATATGTAAAGGCTAAAAAATAAAGATTAGATTTGAAAGAAATTGAAAAATATAGATTATAGAATGTAAATTTATTAGCTTTAGCGCAGTATTATTTATATTATTATTGATAATTATATTCTACATTCTTCTAAGACCTAAACCTATCTCTCAGCGGCTCCATCTAGTCTTAGGCTTATGTAAAATTATTTTATTTATTTATTTATTAATGCGAGACCTCTTAATAATTCTGATCCAGTACGATTTCGTTAGAAAGTAGTTTTTCCTTCACTCGTTTTACTAATTAAGAATTGTAATTCATGTCTTTTAGTTCTCTTTACGTATTGTTATGAAACGCTTACTTGCGATGAATGAGAATGTACGTTGTTTGATGGTGGTCTGTCCAATGCAGGCGTCCGTTCAACAAAATAATGAAGTAAGAGAAGGAAAAAAGATTTTGATAGGTCATGACGATGTTTCTTGATTATTACAAGGACCCTACCGTTGTAGTTGATCTGTTTTTTACCATGTCATTAGAAGGGTTTATTTATTTATTTATTTTTTATTATTGTTATTATTATTATTATTATTATTATTATTATTATTATTATTATTATTATTATTATTATTATTATTATTATTATTATTATTATTATTATTAGTATTATTATTATTAAAATAAATCCTATTATATTAATATATATTATATATATAGTAATAGATATATATATATAATATATATTATATAAGTATATTATATATTTATATATATATATATTTTTTTTTTTTTTTTTTTTTTTTTTTTTTTTTTTTTTTTTTTTTTTTTTACGGTTATCACCACCGCTCACGGGCAATGCCCTAATCAAGGAGGGGTGTTTAAAACAAAAAAATTTCAACCTAACAACAAATTACGCAGGATGAGCACAGACGCGGGACTTTTAAAGTGAGGGAGATTAAATGAGTAAGGAAGCACAGAAGATGGAAGAGAAATTCACAGAACAGAGGGGGCAGGAAAGAAGGAGGCACCGGCAGCGAAGCTAGTTCTGAGTCTTGTGAGTTGCTGATATCAAACACAAAACTCAGTTGTCCCGGACCACCAGCAGCCCCTTTGTGCTTACGAGGGCGTCTTAAGGGTGGCACGCGGTGGAAAGTCCTCGAGGAGCTTGCGCTTACGGGTACCTATAGAAAAGAGGATTAAACACCAACATCGCGCCGGCAAAGAAATAGACGGGTCAAGTGTGATCACTAGGAGAGAACAGACAGTTGATAAGTCTTTTTGCCTTTGGACTCGACCCTTCCAAAAGCCGGCAGTGAAACCTGAGCCCCCGCCAGATGATGAGAGCATACCTTCCATTACAAGGGCGGATGAAGGACCCTTGTAGATAACTGGAAAGTAACTGTGAAAGTTGAGAAAAAGGTCTCGACCAGGTCCTTAAACAGAAAACTTTCCCAGCTTCCTTTGAGGCCGCTTAGGCAACCGTGTGATGTGAGGTTCCAAAGAATTTTTTGTGTTTGATGTTAAGGCCGAAGGAATGTTATATTTGTCGACAGGAGGAGGACGGAGGATGGGCACACGCTCACGAGATAGAAGTTAAGAGATCGTGTCTTAGAGAGGGAGATTTGTAGAAAGGTTGAGTTTTTAAAGAATGAATTTCACGAGTTCAGACGACCGCCACGCCCGGGAGAATTCTACCAGATCAGACGAAGAATAGAATCGGAAGATATTTAAGACGAGAGGCAATTTAGAAGTAAAAGAGAAGGCGCAGAATCTGAAATGAGTTGAAGAATGAAGCGTCGAGTCATGGCATATGAGTTGAATAGAGTTAGAAGTGCAGTGTGAGAAGGGAGGTGGTCATGAATGAAAAATAGAATAAAGTAGAGAATAAGACAGAACCCTGAGGAACACCGACTACTTGACAGAAAAGGAAAGAAGTCGCCCCATCAAAACAGCTGAATTTGAGGCGATGTTGAAAAAAAGCTGAGACATAGTAAGTTCCATTGGATTATTTTAGAAAGAGGAAACCCAAAGGAGGGAAGCCTGGAGAGCAGTGACGCGTGCCATACCCGGTCAATGAGTTGCGGTGGAGATTTATGGTGCAAGGCGGCCACCGACGGCAAGTCCCCCGGTAGTTCCTCAAGCGGAAAACCATAAATCAGTAGAAGGAAAGTATATCGCCAGTTAGACCTCGCGCGCCGAAAGCCGTACTGGGCGATCGGAAGAAGTGATGAAGATTCCAGATGATCTAAGAGGTGAGAGTTGAGAAGAGTTTGCAAAGATCTTAGATGGAATACAAGTAAGAGCTATAGGGCGATTAGTTAGAATAGGATCAGAGCGGCTTCCGTTTTGTTGCGAATAGAGTTGACATGTTGTCTGCTTTCAACACGTGGAGGGAAAGTGCTAGATGAATGACGATAGAGGAATATAGTTGAACGAGGGCGGATCAGCACGGAAGCACACTCCCTCAAAACTCGGGGAGGAATGCCATCCGGGCCACCCGCCTTCCTAACGTTCGTAGATTCCAGGAGCCCATGCACCCGATCGATGTAATCACAGGCAAAGGCCTAGGACACCTGAGAGGAGAAGAAGGAGGAGGAGAATGCAGAATCGTCCAGGGTTGAGTTGAGGAAGAAGTAGGAGGCCGGAAGGATTGGCCTTTTCAGTTGGAGGAATATATATATATATAGTATAGTGTGAGATATAATTATATTATAGTATATTTATTATATATATATATATATATATATATATATATTATATATATATATATATAATATATATATATATATAAGTGATGGGACGATGACAAATTTTGACGATGACGATTACAAAAAATTGTGACGATGACGATGATTAATTGAAAAGTATATTTAAAGATTTTCTTTCCTCTGCTCACTATATATAATATATATATATATATATTATAATATATATAGATATATTATTAATATATTATATATATATATATATATATATATATATATATATATTATATATATATATTATGGTATATATAATATATATATTATATATATATAATAATAGTATATATATATTATATATATAAATATATAAGATTATATAATATATATAAAGATATATAATATATATATATATATATAAATATAAATATATAATAATATATATATATATATATATAGTAATGATATATATATATATATATTTTAATATATATATATATAATTATATATATATATAATATTATAATATTATATATAATATTATATATATATATATATATATATTATATATATTATATAGAAGATTGTTAAAACAGGGGTGTCAGGGGTTCAACCCCTGAAATTATTTAAGCGATCAATTTTTGATCCTTTAAGTCTCTTTAATAATAATAATAATAATAATAATATAATAATAATAAATAATAATAATAAATAATAGATAATAATAGGAACGTCTCGGGCTAGGTAGGTTGACTCCGCCCGACCTCATGAGAGAGGCCCGCTGTTCAAAATCCTCCGCCCGTAGCAGTTGGAGTTTTATCTTCCTGAGGCAAGGAAGGTGTTTAAAACGATGGCGAACACGTTGGGTGGCCTCTGGTTGGATGAGGCCTTAAATGATTGCGAGTTATCGCTGGTGTCCGGCTGCCAGTGTTATCCTGGCGAAAGGGAAGTAAGCACGACGTAAAAGGAAGATAGTTTATAATAATAATGAAATAATATAGGTGGATAATAATAAATAATAATAATAATAATAATAAAATAATTAATAATAGTTAATCAATTGAAATGAAAAGTATTTATTAATGGAAATGAGAAGACATGGGTTTGTGGGTCGAACGTAACGATTCTAGGTCAATGACTGTCCTCATAATATGTATAAAATATTTAGACCCAGGACTATATGTAAGTTTCCAAGTTGCGATGATAACAATTGGCTATTCAGAAGGGAAAATCAATGAATGGAATGTATAAAGTTTTAAAAGAATAAGGAGGAGCTGTAATTAGTTATAGGATGAGTAAGTTTCATTCCTTCTTCAACTAGAATCTATTCTCTCTCATAAAGCAAGTGGTGTGTCGATGCGGTGGGCGTGTTCTCGTGACATTCGTAGGCTAGAAGACAGTGGAGAAAAATTCTCGTTTCTCCCATCACTCTAGAAAATTTTATCAGCTTAGAAATGTTTGCAGGGGGGGATACTCTTCGACCAGCCAAAGCGGGCTTTCATCAATCGAAAGTGCGGGTAATCTCGTTGGTGTTTCTGCCTACTTGACAAATCTTTTCTGACTGCTTGCCAAAAACATCTCTAGCAAACTTCTGTAAATCTACCTTTTACCTCCCTTATTCGATCTGAGGCATTCTGTTGCAATTCCCAACTGAAAAAGGCAATATTCTTCGCCTTCATATTTTCCTCTAACTCAACCTGTACGATTCTGTATCCTCTTCCTACCTCCTTCTCCCCAGGTTTTGCCTATGCTTTGCCTGTGATACATTTGATCGGGTGCGCGTGGGCCCCTGAAATCTATGAACGATAGGAAGGCTGGCGGGTGGCACCGATGGCATTCCTCCCGGAGTTTTGAGAAAGTGGTGCTTTTCCGTGATATCCGCACGCCCCCTCGTTCAATATACTGCTCATATGTCCGCAATCTAGCACTTTCCCTCAGTGTTGGAAAGGCTCGCACATGTCAACCTATTCCGAAACAAACGGAAAAGCCGCTCTGATAATAATTTTCTAACATCGCTCTTATAGCTCTCACTTTATTCTATCTAAGATCTTTGAAAACCCTTCTCAACTCTCACTTCTTAGAATCATCTGGAAACTCATTTCCTTCTTTCCGATCACCGGCTTTCGGCGCTCGAGGGCTACTGGCGATATACTTTCCTATATCTAAAACCCAGATTTATGAATTTTTCGCTCTTGGAACTACGGGGAGCATGCATGGTGGCCTTGAAGTATACAAAGCATTGACAGTATTGGTATGGCACGCGTCCCACTGCTCTCCAAGCACTCCCTCCTTTGGTTTCCTCCTTCTACTGCTACTGATTGGTCAGCTTTCTTTTCAAATCGCTCAATAGCTGTTGTTGATGGGCGACTTCTTCTTTCTTTTTCTGTCAATAGTGGTGTTCCTCAGGGTTCTGTCTTATTTTCTTACTTTATTCCTAACTTTTCATGTACTTGAATCTCACCTGCACGCTCTAACTCTAATCACACTCATATGCCGATAACCAAACCCTTATTCTTTAACTCATATCAATTCGACTCCCACTTTTTTACTTCTAGAATTGCCTTTCGTCTCTTAATCTTTCCGATTCTATTCTCGCTTGATACTGAGATAGATTTCCGGGTTGGGTCGTCTCAAGCTTGTGGAAATTCACATTTCCGCCTTCATAAAAAAACCCAGACTTTTGGTTTACAAATATCTACTTCTGCCAAAAAACACCTAACGTTTCCTATCTCTTCGACGGTTCTTTAGTATCTCCTATTGATAATATTACACATCCTTGCCCAAATATAAAGAAAAAAATGTCTTGGAACCTCACATCACAACGGTTAATAGGGCGGCCTCAAGGAAACTGGAAGTTCTGTTTAGGATGCAGACTTTTTTTTCCTTCCTCAGTTGTCCAGCTATACAAGTTTCATCCGCCCATGTTATAGAATTACTGTGCTCTCATATCTTGGGCGGGGGCTCTGTTTCACCCGGTTTTGACAGGATTCGAGTCCAGGCCAAAAGCTTATAACTATGTTCGTATTATCCAGTTCACTTGACCTCATCTTGCGGCCGCGATGTTGGTTGCTTTATCTCTGTCCTATTACGGTACCGCAGCCGGCAGGCTGCTCGAGGGAACTAATCACTCGCGTACCACCACCTTTACGACGCCCTTGTAGCACAAGGGGTGCTGTATTGGCATGAGTTTTGTAGTTGACATTTGGTGAAATCCAAGCAATAGTTCGATGTTTGATGCTTCCTTCTTTCCACCACCTCTTCCTGTGGAATTCTCTTCGCATCTTCTGTATTCCTGTTGGATTTCGAATTTAATCTCTCACTGAAAGCCTACGTCTGTGCTTCATTGCCCGTAATTTTCGCGCTAGAGGGGGAACTTTTTGACGCCTACTACACCCCCCTCCTGAATAGGCTCTGCCGTGAGTGTGGTGACTACTGTAAAAAAAAAATTCCTTGAATGCGGCAGATATGTGGCAAAATGAACCAATCATCTACTCACCCCATCCAAAACATCATTCAGATTATCCCAGAAATCTCACTCTCTTCAACATTACCTTCAGATGGACCATATGTAGCAACCACATAAAATGTTGACTTTTACAAACTTGATTTGTAAACCTGGTAAGAAATTGTGCTAGACTCACACACCACAAAATCTACCATATCCTCGTACCATAAGTCACTCATCAGAATTGCAAATCCTTTTATCCCCCTCTCATTCTTCCTTTCCACAGCAACACACACATTTCACAAACACACCAACTCATTTCACCGTTCTTTAATCTTTGTTTTCAGTCCACAGCGAGCAAATCAAATTTGCCCTTTCTAAATACATCCATCAACCTCTCTCCGCTTCTCCTCAACATATTTTCCTCTGACGATTTCATTGTACCCAGCGATTCCTACATTTTCGTCGAAAAATAGAAGGCCGCTTTAATGGCGACTCACGACCTTCTCGAGGATGCATTAACTATTCTGGAAAAGATAAGTGGGTAGTGGGCAACCAAAACCTAACTGCCACCGGTCACTAAGGAGGGATGTACATACACTGGGACATAAAAGGGGGGGGGATATAGGTACCCCATTCGCTATAGGGATATAAGGGGGGATATAAATATCTGCATTGTTTTTAGATGGTGTGCAGATTATGGGTGCGGGATTTAAGTATGTGTATATGATATGTGAATAAAAGGTGTGTCTATTAAGATGTTTTCTGAGAGGGGATTGTGGATTGAACGCAGAACGAAAGTGCGAAACCATTAGGACTTGGTAGATTCATGACATACCATAAGGCCAAAATGGCGTGATATATTATATATATATAATATATATAATATAGTATATATATATATATATATATATATATATTATATATATTATATATATATAATATATATATATATATTATATATAATATATATATATATTTTATTATTATTATTTTATTATTATTATTTTATTATTATTAATTATTATTATTATTATTATTATTATTATTATTATTATTATTATGTTTGTATGGCTTATTATTATTATTATATTAATATTATTAATTATTATTATTACATTTATTATTAATTGAGTTTTTAAATTTATTTTCAGAATCGGCAAAAATTGACGATGACGATTGAAAAAAAAATATGCCGATTTTGCCGATTACGACGACGATTAATTCGTCCATCACTAATATATAAATATAATTATATATTATATATATATATATATATAATATATATAATATATATATAATTATATATATATTATATATAGATAATATACTATATATATATAATTATATATATATATATATATATAATTATAATAGTGTATACCGTGGTATATAATATTTTATAGTATATATAATAGTATACTCTAAGATATATATATATATATATAATATATATAGAATATATTATATACGTATATAATATATATATATATATATATTAATATATAATATATATATATATATTATATATTTTTGTTTTTTTTTTTTTTTTTTTTACGGTATATCACACCCACCGCTCCACGGGCAATTGCCCCTATTAAGGAGGGGGTGTTGCACACCTCAAATATTCATTAACTAACACAAACTACGCAGATGGAGCAAGACGGCGAGGGCTTAAAAAAGTGATGGGAGATTAATTGAAGTAGGGAAACAACAGAAGATGGAAGAGGAAAGTTCCACGAACAGAGGGTGGCAGGAAGAAGGAAGCACCGCAGCGAACTTGTCTGGAGTTGCTAATATCAACACAAAACTCATGTCCCGACACAGCACCCCTTGTGCTACGAGGCCGTCTTAAAGGTGGTGGCACGCGAGTGGAAAGTACCCTCGAGCACTTGCCGCTACGGATGTTTATCTAAGAAAAAGAGATGGTTAATATGCCCCGTAGCCACGCAGAGCCACTCTCGGTGCGTCGCAAAGATAGAGGTCAATGCTGAAACTAGAAAGAACAGGACAGTTGATAAGTCTTTTTGGCCTGTGACTCGACCCTATCCAAAAAAGCCGGGTGAAACCTGAGCCCCCCGCAGATATGAGAGCATACTCCATACAAGGGCGGAATGGGGCCCTTGTATAACTGGAGTAACTGTGGAAGAGGAAAAAAAAAAGTCTCGCAGTCTAAACAGAAACTCCCAGCTTCCATTTGAGGCCCCTTAGCAACCGTTCTGATGTGAGGTTTCCAAGACCATTTTTTGTTTATGTTAAGGGCCCAAGGATGTTAATCCAAAAAAAATAAAAAAAACTACAAACACCAAAACAACCCAAACAAAAAACATTATAATGTCGCTACAGGAAGAGACGATGACAACCGACTCAAAAGAGACGTGGAAACGTATAAAGAAACGGTGTCTTAGAGAGCGGAGAATCCCAATTGTAGGAAAGTGAAGTTTTTTAAAGAAATCATTGAGTTTCACAAGGTTCAGACGACCGCCACCCGGAAATTCTATCCAGATCAGCCGAGAATAGAATCGGAAATATTAAGACGAGAGGCAATTCTAGAAGTAAAAGAAGGAGCAGAATGAAATGAGTTGAAGAATGAAGGGTCGAGGTATCGGCATATGAATGAATAGAGTTAGAAGTGCATGAGAAGATCATTAATGAAAAGTAGAATAAAAGTAGGAGATAAACAGAACCCTGAGGACACCATTATTGACAGAAAAGGAAGAAGAAGTCGCCCATCAACAACATCCGATTGAGCGATTATTTTTGAAAGAAAGCTAGACATAAGTAAGCAAAGAGAAGAGGAAACCCAAAGGAAGGGGAGGCTTGGAGAGACAGTTGACGCGTGCATACTCCGGTCAAATGCTTGTTGATATGTCAATGCGCCACCACGCAAGTCTCCCTCGTAGTTCCAGGGCGGGGAAAACCATAAATCAGAAGGTAAGGAAGATAGGAAAAGTAATATCGCCAGTAGACCTCGAGCGCCGAAAGCGTACTGGCGATCGGAAAGAAGTGAATGAAATTCCAAGATTATCTAAGAAATGAGAGTTCGAGAAAGAGTATTCAAAAAAGATCTTAGATAGATTACAAGTAAGAGCTATAGGGCGATAGTTAGTAGGATCCCAGAGCGGCTTCCTTTTTTCCGGAATAGGTTTGACATGTGCAGGTGCTCCACCAACTGAGGGAAAGGGCTAGTATTGAGACATAGAGTATATTATTTGAACGAGGGGCGGGGATAGCACGGGAGAAGCCCACTCCCTCAAAACTCGGGAGGAAATGCCATCCGGGCCACGCCGCCTTCCTTACGTAACGTTCATAGATTCCAGGAGCCCATGCACCCGATCGAATTGGCCTTACGGGCAAAGATAGGACACCTGAGAGGAGAAAAGGAGGAAGGAGGAATGCAGGAATCGTCCAGGGTTGAGTAGAGGAAAATAGGAGGCCAAGAGATTGGCCTTTTAGTTGGAGAATTAGCAACGAACCGAATCAGGCGAAATAAGAGGAGGAAAAGACAGATTTACAGAAGGTGTAGAGATGTTTTTGGCAAAGGCCAGAAGTTGTCAAGTAGGAACCAGTGATGGTTAGGACGCACTTTCGTTGATGAAAGCCCGCTTTTGCTCGTCGAAAAAGGAAAGTATCCCTGGCCAACGATTCTAGCAGAATGAAAATTTTAGCAAGACAGTGATAGTTATGAGAACGAAGAAAGAATGTTTCCCACCCCGATACGCACTTTGTGCTCTAATGCCTGGGAGGCCAGAAGACAAGCACGATCGAACATGGGATTATGAGGATTTAGAAAAGATTAGTCGAAGAAGGATATTAAACCTACTTCATCCCATCACGATTACAGCTCCCCACCTTATCGGCAGAAGTTGAAGCGTCACCAGAAACAAAGCAGTCACTCCAATTATAGTTAGCGTAGAGCACGCAAGGCCTCCCAATCGGGCCCGATCAAAGTTGCCAGAAAAGAAAAAAAACGTACCGTAGTGCAGGATGGAGGCTGTGGAGGATGATATGAGTTATTAAAAAAATTAAGGGATATTAAGGTGTGTCAAGTATCAGATATCTTTTTTACCATAAGTTAGAGATGATTGCGAAGGTTGGTGTATTTATAGAGAGAAGGACTAGTTGGTGAATCAAAGTCCACGTGTGGTTCAAGAATTTGGTTGGGACGATCCGGAATCTGTGTGGGTTCTTTAATTAGCTGCTCCAGGTCGTTGAGGAATGCTGAATGATTCGCCTCCTCCCCACCTAAATCAGTATGAGAGGAACCCCATCCATTCCAGTGTTGTACATTGAAATCCCCTAAAAAATAGAGGACCTCAAGTATTGGTGATGAGAGATTCTGTAAAGTCTCGTGAAAGTAGTGAAGGTATCCAAAAAAGGGCGTGAAATCTGTTCTGTTAGGGAGAAACAGTCAGCAGGATAGTCATTGTTCCTAGAAGTAGAAGGAAGAAAAGATTTCTGTTGGGAATCATCTAATTCAATTAAAGATTCCTCGGTTACGGGAAAGTGTTTATGTTAAACATAGGCAAATACTCCACACCCTTTAAGACGGAAATTATGAAATAAGTTACCCTAGTTGGACTATTAAACGAAGTACTGTAGTGGCATGAATTCCTAGCCATTCTGGCGTCTCAGACAGAGCAAAAGTTAAGGATTAGAGTTATAGAGAGGTGGTATTCCACGGACTGCAGAGGTTTAGATTGCAATGCACGGATGTAGCAAAAGTCGGATAGTAAAGCCCAGGCCGTGAAGATTGCCATCTTGCATTGCAGCATACAAAAACCACAAACAAGACAGACAAAAAAAAAAAAAAAAAAAAAAAAAAAAGCAGACAAACTGTTAGAAATATCAGGTTAAAATCATTCTAACTTCGAAAACCTAAATTTTTAAAACGTAAATGCTAAAAAAGCTAAAATCTTATTTACAGTAAATATGTAAAAAATATGAAAATCCTAATAAGTAAAAACACTAAGCTCACTTGCCACCCCTATAAATTCTGATATGCGTAATAAAAAAAAAAAGTTTAAATTAAAATGATTATTTAAACATTAAAATCTCTGATAATTTTAAATGTTAAAGTGACCAAAATAATTAAATCAAATTTTAAACACTGTGAAGACGAAATTCATAAACAGTATTAACTTTAAAATAAACCTACGGGTACAGTCACTTAAAAAAAAATAAAAAAAGAAATCTAAAGAAAAAAGTTTTAAAAAATAGGACTTATCTATTTTTCTTTAAAGAACACCTCGTACGTAGGCACTTTTACTCAAAACGGATTAAAAATGATATCAAAGTAGTAAGATTTAATAAAAAAAAAATAAAATAACATAAAAAAAAAAAGTTTGAAAAATCATACACACGTCAAATTAAACACAGAGCAAATACATAATACACAAGTAATATATTAAAAGGGATACATATTTTCACTGAGGAGCGACAACATTTCAAGCAACGTCTTACATCCACGAAACCGTACACAGACGAAAAACTACTACTGATTAATATTATCATATATATCTTATAAGAAATTTAGTAAGGTTATGTACATTGTAATTATATATTAAATATATAATATATATATATAATTATATATATATATAATATATATATAATATTATTATATATATAAGATTATATAATATGATAACATTATATTATATATATATATATTATTAATAATATATATATATATACTATATATATATATTTATATATATATAAATATATAATATATATATTATATATATATATATAGTTCGTATTACTTACTTTATACAATGTGTTAATTTTAATTTTGTTTGTGATATACTTTTCTTAATCTTATCTGTATCCTGTAAATGATGTTTAAATTTATGTAGTAAGCACTCTATTATTTCCTTTCGTAATATATATATATATATATATATATATTATATATTATATATATATATTATTTATATATATATATATTATATAATATATATATTATATATATATAATTAATATATATATATATTATATATATATAATATATATATATATATATATATATATATATATATATATATATATTATAGTATACACATATAAATATAATATATATATATATAAAAATATAAGTATATATAATATACTATATATACTACTATATATATATATCGGATTGAACACATTAAAAACAATATGAAATTTTAAAAACAAAGTTGCTGCTTGCACAGGGTTGGCACGAAAAAATCAAATGATTTTTTTGCGTGATTTTTTTATTTTTTAGGCAAACCTTTTTTTTCCCCCTTAATTACTAATTAATACTAATTGTCACCTAATTAATGATAAGTATATTTCATCTATATAATGAGTAAATTCGTCAATATAGTTCCAAATCACTTTTAATAAAGAAATAAATAAAATTAGAGCACTCAGAAATTATATAGTTTATATAATTAAAATAACTTAATTAAACTAAATAATAATTGCATTTACTAAACTTATTATTAATTAGGTAATTGCTAGAATTAATTACTCATTACTAATATTCGCGAATGCAAATGTTACATATTGTCATTAATGTGGCCTTTTTTATTACTAAGTATATAACATTTGTTTCTGTTGTAAAAATTGAGGCATAAAATATTGAACGAATATAATACATTGACTTTCCTAAGTTTCTAGGGAGCAAAATGAGGACCCACTTTTCTCTAACCTTTCTCTAACCTTCGCCATCTGAAAGAGGAAAATCACTTCAGTGGTAGAGCGCTCGCCAAACAAAGTGATGGTCCCAGATTCGTGACTGGTCGGGTGGGAGAATGTGAGCTATTCTCCTTGGGCTTGGCTTCGTCCAGCTCTGATGTTAATCGAGTACACCCCATCCTAATTTAGGGCTCTGCCCGTGAGTGGTGGTGTTTGTCTGTGTGAGCATTAGTCGAATGATTAAAGTATACCGAAATTGACCTACATTTTGAGAAAACTTCTCTAACTGATGTTTGAGATGTCAGACCATTTCTAATGCTAAGGTACAGCTGATGTCTGTCGGAGTTTGTGTAGTTCAATCAAAAAAGAAACAATCTTTATTTATATATATAGACAGTGAATATCATCTGGAGATGGCAGTGTGTGGCAACACAAAATTTTGCGTTTGAAATCCTAGTCCGAGATAAAAAAAAGAAACTCCTTATTGAGTGTCTGACCATTCGCAGGTGAAGACATAGCTAACTTGGATGACTATTATATAGGGGTTATTAATTCTGAAACTTAGTTCTGACGCAGTCATACATTTTCTCAGATACAATATCTTTGTAGCATTTCCTTTGACGTTGCAGGCGTAAAGGAATTTCAGTCTTCAATTCAAAGCGTCTGAAAGAGGATCTAGTAAGATCGAAAGCTCCTTTCATTAGTCGTACAAAAGTCAAGAACATCAAAGTGAGAAAACGGAAGATCATCCATTACTATTATTCGGAAATTTTACTGTCCATCAATTGTATTTTTTTCGGTTTCAGCGTCCCGTATCCTTGTGTTTTTTATACAAGTTTCAAGAGTAATCTGCTTCATTCTTGAACCTGGTGTTGAAGATCCTTTCCTCTTTTACTAGTTTATTTTTCTACCTCTTCCTTGTGATTGGCACTTGATGGTTTCTCAACTCAGATATCGCTCTTCCTTTTCAAGAATAATTACGATTGCAAAGTTTATCACTTAGCGATGTCATTGAGTACAATATCGAAGTAATCCAAACCCACACTGGATGAGGATGCCATTATGAAATGGCTTCAACAGTTGATCTCGAGCGCATATTACCTCGAACCTATATAAGTTAACGTATCATAAAAGTTGCTAAATTTCCTAACCAGTCCCATAGGTTCGTTTTACAGTATATCCGCATCCGCATGTGTCCGATTGTTAATGCAGATAATTTATTTTTAAAATTCGCGAATGCGAATGCAAACATTTGGTCCATCTCAAATATATATATATATATATATATATATATATATATATATATATATATATATATATATATATATATATATATATATATATATATATATATATATATATATATATATATACTACTATATATATACTATCTTGCTTTGCTGCTATGCTATAATATGACTGTCGTAATGTCGCTAAGTAATATTAGTAAATAAATAAATGACTGCTATTTTTAAATTATCATTACACCACCACCTGCACACCGGACCACAGGGGGATTTGAAACTTATCAATTTATTTTCATCTTTTATGTTATTCTCATATATATATATATATATATAATATATATATATATATAGCATATATATAGCATATCTTTGCTGCTCATATATATATATATATATATATATATATATATACTGCTGCTCTCCGCTGCTGCTGCTACTATGCTCTTACTTGCTATATATATATAT